>JAGSMP010000654.1:0-122670 GCA_029286625.1 Parnassius orleans | reverse complement strand
AATAAAAATAAAAGTAAAACACTTTCCGCCATTTTCAATTGTTTTTCTGTTCCAAAAGTGAGTGGATATAATGAAGAAATTCGATACATTCTGAAGTTTTATTACAAAAAGGAAAAAATGCGACTCAAGCCGTGAAAAAAATTACTTTTATGGACCAATGCAGTGTCGGAAAGAGTAGCAAAAGTTAGTTCAAGCGTTTTTAGTCAGGATTTCGATGTCAAAGATGCAGCTCGCTCTGGTCGCCCACGAATAAAGTCCATACCATTTTTGAAAAAGTGGAGCAAGATCAGCATATTAGTAATTGCGACATAGCCGAGGAATCGACAATTGACGGCACAACAGTATTGACACATTGAAAAAGTCTGGCTATACAAAAAGCTCGATATTTGGGTACCACACGAGCTCACTGAAAAACCTAATGAATCGTGTATTCATTGCGATTCTCTATTGATATCAACTCCTTAAGCGTTCAGATGACTCGGTTTGAATATTCTTTTGGCTAAATAATCTTTTTAATATACAAATAAATACTTTTGTTGTTGTACCGTGTTTCAAGCTGAGTCCAACATTTGTCATAATTGCATTCCGATATAGGAATATGCCTCAGCAATTGCTCAGCTTCCCTAAGATAGCTTTTAAATAATGAAGTTTCTGTACTTTAGCAAGCGAACTATTTTTGTCAATTAAAAATAAATAAATCTCTAAATGTCGGCCATTCAGTGTACTTTCCCGAAAAGTAGGTACAACGATCTTAGGTAATTTAACACCCATATTGCAATCCTAACTCACTTGAAATTGACGTGTCAGATTGTTGATGGATATCGCCTTCTAAACTAGATAAAACAGTCTTTAGTTTACTTTGTCTAAATAAACAGTCTCGGTATTATCGTATACATCATTCCTAACATATGAAGTGGAGTTTAAATCCTTAGAATCATTTTTTATAATAAGAATATGTGTAGATGTAAACTGAGACCACAATTCTTGTATATTCTCCAATCTAGTTTCAACATATTGTTTAGTAATCCTATCTTTGGGCGATTTCTTAAAGTTACTTTTCGCCTTAGACAATCTATTATAAATATCCTCTTGAATCTTAATAAGTGTTTGTAACGACATCTTTGATAAAAGCAAGTAACAACAATTTAGTACATAACAGAAGTTTAGTTCAGAAAATTTAGTAATTATACCTATATTGAATAACTTTCTCACATTGTATTAACTATTTTTACAATCCAAATGAAATAAATTACAAGTCCGAAATAATTCTGAAATTTTACAAGTGTTTTAACAACTTAAATCTGAGAAAAAAAAATCGGCCATAGGTTCCCCGTCTTAACCAAAATTCAATTAAAATTAACTAAGTCTACAATTTACATTCGAATTATTTTTCTAAGTTCTAAAGTCTTTATAATCACTGGTACTTTTCTATGTTTAATTTTTCTTAAAATAAAGTTCAGATTTGGACAAAATAAATGAAATACTTTAAAGTTGAAATTTAATCTTGCTTGGTATAATATAAGGCTCACTTTTCCACAATAATGAATTTTAAAATGTACTCACAGTTTTTGATGATTACCACTCACTTATGCACTTTTCCCTACGGCAATAGGGTCGAAATTGCCGTCTGTATAAACTGCTACACTTCTTGTATGCGCCTGCTGTTTTGCTAATGTGGTCCACTATCTCCTTTCTCCCCCGTACTCTCGCGTCTGATTCCTGTGTATATTAGTGCCTCACAGTGTAACTAGACTGTGCCAGGTATCACTTCACCGGAATACGAGGGTGATAACTTTAAGGTCTAATTTCGTTCCTAAAGCACCTGTTTCAGATATGAACCACGTTTGGCTCGAATGACCATGAACACATGGGGTATGGACTGTGTCAAAAAAAACCAGAGGTGCTCAAGCATTATACTTGATCTGGTTTATTAGCAAGAATAAAAATTACAGTTCACACTTATCGTAAAGGAAATGACATCTTTATATCGCAATCTATATATCTATCAACGCCATCTACACTAGAAAAATCGTACTAATGAAACAAGTTAACATTGTATACAGGCATTCGATTACGAGGGGCATCATGTTTGATTAGAGGGTGCGGAGAAAGGTGAGGAGCTTACAGCACAGTTATTTTTAATCTTTGTATCAAGAGATAAATTTGGTTTATCAGTTTTTATATATATAGTGTGCTGTATGAAAAAATAAAAATAGGTTCTGCCAGTCTTGAGTGCAATTGCTTATGTATATTATATTTTTTAAGGTTTTAGTTTTAGGTTCATTGTTCTAGTATATATTTTGTTTTTAATATTGTATATAATAAAATATTGTATATTATGATATGTAAATAAATAACTTTATATATATAAAAACTTAAACGTGCTATGAATTAAAAACACTAAGTAGTATTTTTTTGTGTTCTAATGTGTTGATAAGAGTTACGGTTTAATCCGAGTGTTACGTAGTCGACAAAATTGGGATTTAATGTTGAGGGTTTAGTGGAAGGCTATGGTGCTGCTTGCTTCCACTCAAGAGTGTGCGCTCGCTCTTGAGTGGAAGTAAGCTGTCGCTATGACGCCGCGGACACATATTTGCCGCTGCTACCGATCACCATTTGATACACGAGGAATAAATTTATCCTAAACATCGTCTTAAAAATATTTTGTAATAATAAGTGTTTAACATTTTAATTGGTTGCGAAAAATGCAGCGAAACAAAGCATAACCGACGAAATTGCATTAGAGCAAATTAGTTCTGACATTGAAGAGAGTATTTCAGTTTACATGAGGATCGGACCGTACCAGAGGATTGTCGTGTAGCTACAGCTCAGTATATGGTGCCCTGGAAAGGCTTATGGTGTCGCAAGGGTAGTGCTGCATTTTTGAAAGTTCCTACTGAATCTTTTTAATATGTTTTCTTTTTGTGTTACAGTAGCACGTGTGATATGATTACATGTGCGAGTGTGAGGCGAGTGTGTGCCTTGCTGGCCGGAACAGACTGCCGGGTCCAGCTGTAGCATGGCCTGGTTTCGACAGACGTATGCTGTACATGGCAGTGCCTCGGAAGTCCTACACTATGTGTGCGCGGAAGTCATGTACTCTTTATACGCTGAAGTCATACACTATGTGTGCGCGGAAGTCGTATATTCTGTATGCGCGGAAGTCGTGTTCTCTGAACATGCATCAGGCTCTGTCCTGGCAGGCGCTGTCCTGGTTCACGTCGTTCAAGTACGAGTATGTGTGAGATACTTCGTATGGAGATGTATGCATACTTGTGAAAGCGAAGTCCTTTATTATAGTCTGCGGTATGAGAGCGTATTTCTGTTTGAGTACCTCGTATGCGTGATGGATGAGAGGATAGGCAACGGTGTATGTTGTCTTGATAATTAACAACTTATCTTTCACGCAGATCACGATGACGTCAACCCCGACGATGCCTGTAAACCTGAGTACGTGGTGCGACGCAGCGACTCCTGACGCTCGTGCGGCGCGACGACTCGCTGGTGCGGAGTGCGGCACGCCCTGTGCTCTTGTTTTGGTCACGTGCGCTTGCATTATGACATCTACTATATCGTGTGCTCTGTTCATTTAGCCACTTGCGCTTCCCTCATGGCAGCTAACTATGGCGTGTGCTGGGCTGTTTTAATAGCCACGTGCGCTTGCCTTATGCCACAGAGGCTGAGCAGTGAGCGACGTGTTGACGTTTGCTGTGTGAGCAATCAGCGGTGTGTTAATGAATACTGGTGAGTCGTACCCATTTTATTATGATTCTGGAGCCAGGTGCTCTCTAATCAAAGATGTGTTGCGCCAAACTTTAGTGGCATAAGCGTAAATAATATTGTAAATTTAACCAGAATTGGTCATGTTTGTGTGCAAATTACTCTACAAATACCCCATGATCATGTGAGGAAGATCCATGATCATGTGACAAGTTCCTCGAGTCATTAGTTGATGACAGCGGTAGTGAGACCAAATATGATTAAGAAAGGCTTGTAATCATACTCTAAACTCTGAACCGCACCTCATGAGTAACATGTGGCGATGGGTCGGTACAAGAGTCGGTGCGATTCTTGTCTATATTGGTTGCAGAGCCTCATGTGTTGTAGCATATGTGGCGGCAGATATGTAAAGTATCGTTGGTGCGATTCTAGCATATGTGGCGGCAGATATGTAAAGAATCGTTGGTGCGAATCTGGCCTGTGTTGGTGCACGATTTCAATGAAAGTTTTACGAGTTTAGTATGCGTTGTATGAATTATGTTAAAAGGTAACAGAATTGTAATTAAGTTAGAATTACTGTGTTGTAACTTGTTGATCGGACCTTTCACAATAAATAATTTTGTGCAGGAAGCAATGTGTACGAAGCCTTAATAACAGGCATTGTCAATTATGACAGTTGACTATTATGCTTACACTCAGGAGAAGTAACGTACCATTTGAATCAACCTAGTTTCTATTGGCAGGATAGCTGAGCTAGATTACCCTCTGAGCATGGCCACGTGGTACTGCACCCGAGGACGGGCGCTAGTCAGGGATGGCTGTGTCGTGGATTGATGGCGCCATAGTGCAACAAGCAGCGCCATCTAACAATTAGTCTTGCGAACAAATAATATGTACCTACTCATGTCAGAACGGACGAGCGGACGAATAAAATGCTTTGACAATTATTATCTGCTAAAAGAAACATTATATACGAACGTTGTTTACGACTATTGAACTTATGAGAGTTAAGTGAAAAGGTGGATGATTTTAATACGGATTTATACATATTAGCTGAAAATTCTGAATATGGTAACATTAAAGAAGACAAAATCAGGGACAGATTAGTTATCGGCATAAATGATAAGAAAGCAAGTGAGAGATTGCTTAAATGCGACCTAACTCTTAAAGAATACTGTGATGCTATGCAAAACAAGCAGAAATACAAAATGAAGAGGCCAAGCAGTTATTTCAAGTTCCACAAGGAGGTCCTGAAATTAAAATCAGTGTGAAAGGTGGAGGTAGCTGCTGGTTCTGCGGTAAGGAAAGGCACCTAAAGAAAAATGCCCAGCCTGAGATCAAGATGCTTTAAGTGTGACGTATAGGTCATTTCTAAATTGTGCAAGACCAAATTTCTAAAACCAGTTTTAAAGAGAATGAGACTGAGAAGAACTGAGAATGAAGACAAGGAGGTTATACTGCAGGTTAGCAGTATGAATAACAAAATAAGTATAGAGTGAATATGGAAATATTTTATAATCTGTCAGATACAGGAGCAGATATATAACTGCCATACCGAAAATTCTATAGATGTGCCATTAGAAAAGTGTGAGGAAATAATTATGGAACCAGATGGAGGTAAAATGCAAGTATAAGGAAAACTAAACTTGGCCTAGTTTATCAGACTAAAACATATGTATGTACTGTTTATATAATTGAAAGGTTAAAGTCTGCAATTCTGGGACAGTCCTAGAAGAGATGAAAGTTGAAAAGAATTTCGAAATATATTTGATGAGTTAGGAGTATTCAAAGGTGAATTCAACATAAAATTAATAGACAATCCCCAATATTCCATACAAAGTTCTCCTAGAAATGTTTCTATTCCGTTACATACAAAAGTTAAAGAGAGCTTGATAGATTAAAGCGGCTAGGCATTATTAGTCCAATAGAAGAACCTACCGACTTTGTTTCACCAATTTTAATAGTTTATAAAAATAATAAGATACGTATTTGTGGTGACTGCACAAAAGTTAATAAAAATATTAAAAGACCGGTTTATCCCATACCTAAAGTCGAAAATACATTAGCTAAGCTCAAAGGAGCCAAATATTTTCAAAAGTTGATGCTACATCAGGCTTTCATCAAATACAACTAGACGAGGAGTCAAGAAAACTTACTACAATAATAATACCATTTGGATTTAATTGTGCTCCTGAATATTTTAGCATAAAGTTTTCTAATTTGCTTAAAGACCTTATGGTAGCTATCCATATGAATGATATTCTTATTTATGAATCTAGTATAGAAACATAATAGAGATTAAGGGAAGTTTTATACAGACTAACCAAGGAGGAAGAAACATCAATAAAAGTAAATGTGTTATTTTGGTGGAACAACTCTCATATTTAGGACATTGATATCGAAGGAGGGTATTAAAATAAACTGAGCGTATTAAGGCTATAGAAGATTTAAGAGACCGGGTAACAAAAAAAGATTAACTGCAATTTTTAGGTATGGTGAATTTTGTTGGTAGATTTATCCCACATAAATCAACTATATTGGCACCTTATACTCACTGTTAAAGGAGAATCATTTATATAATAAGGGGCTGGTAAAATCAAAGGCCTAAACTACCTAAAAGGGTAAGCTATTCTACAGCTCTGAACACGACAAGCCTAGGCGTGTATTTACACTACTAAAGATATCCGTGCACAACCATTTACAGATTTCTGTTCTAGAGAAATGTATGCCGCTACAATATACACGAGAGGAAGTTTAGTCGTCGCCTCGGTATTTATGCCGGAGGAAGACATTCCTCCCCTTCATGACCTCGTCAGGCTGGTGAATTTCTGCGAGAGGGCTGGACTAGAGGTTGTGATCGGGACGGACTCAATGCGCATCATCCTCTGGGGAATAGAAAAACCGAACGAACGAGTGAGGTTTGGTTGAATATCTATTTAGCACTAACCTAACCATATTAAACACAGTCTCTGAACCAACTTTCATAAACAAACGTTGTCGCACAATAATCGACCTCACACTTGCAACAGAAGGAGCAGCTAAACTAATCACGGATGGCACGTGTCAAGAGAAGCCTCATGCTCAGACCATAGATGGATCTGCTTCGCACTAAAGGTCGATGTCCCCGCAACACCACCATGGAGAAATTCCCGCAAGACGGAGAAAACAAAATACCTTAACATGCTGACTTCTTTGCTCGCGGGTTTTGAGGGAACCAATAATATAGCAGATAAGTCGCTCCTAGAAGTACAGGTAGCAGCTGTTACTAAAGCTATGATGGACAGCTACCATGAATCATGTCCAGAAATAACTCCACCAAGGCATGCTGAGGTAAAGCAACCGTGGTGGGGTAAAAGAACTGATAGAAAAGTAAGAAGCTAAGAAACCCTAAATAGGGCCATGAATACCTCAATTGATGAAGACTGGCTACTATAGATGAAAGCTAAGTCCGAATACAAAAATGTATCAGGTATCGACGCTCCACAGGGTGGCGTAAATTTGTGGCAACATAGAAACCTGCAAACAAGCGAATAGGATAAGGAATATCCTAGCTAAACAAGAACACGCCGATCCAACTCTCCAAAGAAACCTGACGGTAGCTAATCAACATTGCCGGATGAAGCCCAACGCATCCTAATTGAAACCCACTTCCCAGGTTGCTGTGTAACCCAGAGGCAAACTGGCATGAAGTTATATTGACACCAACAGAAGAAGACTGGAATTTAGCACAAAGAGTGGTAACGATGGAAAACCATTGGGCCATTCACAGTTTCCTCCCTATAAGGCGGCAGGACCTGACTACTTCTACAGTGGGGTAAAGCCTAATAGTCAGACTTGCTACATAATGAGAGCCTGTCTGGCTCTTAAATATGTTCCGGGATGGAGGGAAGGAAACTCACATTCATACCCAAACCAGGTAAGAGCGACTACACAGACCCTAAACCTACAGATCCATTAGCCTCACGTCCTTTCTCCAAAGACGATGGAAAGGATGTGAAAGGAATTAGGTCGGCGCATGAATATACCACTACACAGCAAGCAAGCACGCCTACAGTCTAGGTAAATCGACAGAATCGGCACTTCACCAGGTAGTAACAAAGATTGAAGATTCAAAAACAAAGAAATATGTCTAGGTTCCTTCATAGATATAGAAGGTGCTTTTGACAGAACGAATTTCTCCAGCATTAAAGGTGCACTGGTGGTGACATAAAGTTGAACCGGCACTAATTGACTGGATAGTAAACATGCACAGTACACGAACAATAAAGATTGCTGGTGAAACTCAAACAATCCAGATTAGGAAAGGCTGCCCACAGGTGGGGTTCTTTCACCCTCCTGTGGAATATGGTCATTAATGAACTCATCAGAAAATTAAATGCCAATCACTTCTACACAGTAGGTTATGCTGATGACCTGAAAATACTGGTCTCTGGAAAGACAGCAAACATGGTGTGACCTGACCCAAGCGGCTCTCCGTATAGTGGAGAGATGCTGTAGGAATACGACTTAACCGTCAATCCAAATAAAACGGTTCTAGTAATGTTCACATACAAAACGAATGCTGAATAACTATCATTCCAAAGTTTTTCAGCACAACTCCAGCTATCCTCTGAGGTAAAATATTTAGGTATTACCTTGGACAGCAAACTTAAATGGAATAAATACAATAGAAAACAAAACCAACAAAGTTAGTATAACTTTCTGGCAATGCAGAAACATGATTGGCAAAAGATGGGGTCTGACGCCAAAAATCATACTGTGGCTGTACAAAACTGTAATTCGGCCCATGATCACATACGCGCTCTGGTATGGTGGACCAAAACAAATGAAGCCATCACTATAAAGAAGCTTCAGCGCTACCAGAGACTGGCAGTATGGCTGCCACAGGCCACATAAGAACTACGCCAACAGCAGCCTTAGAAGCGATGCTGGAGCTAACCCTGTTTCATCTACATATACAACAAGAAGCGACTTTAGCTGCCATCAGACTCAAGATCTTAAATCTTTGGAGTAAGAATAGTGTCCTCCCACAGGCATAATTTATAGAATTCACTCAAAAAGTCCTGTCATACAAGCCAAGAACTATAAAATCCCTAAACAATTTGTATACGATAACAAGTACAAGATACAATTAAATGAAACCAGCCAGCCGGAAGGATTAAGCCCAAAAGAACTTAGAGCTTTCACCGATGGTTCTAAAACAAATGAAGGTGTAGGATCTGGAACTTTCTTTGAAGGCCTCAATATCCACACATGCACACCGCTGGGCACCACAACTGAGTCTTCAGGGAATGTATGGGTATCATTCAAGCGGCCATAGGAATAGATACTAGAAAGACTTCTCCATCAGAATACTGACCGACAGTAGGGCGGTACTATAAGCTCTGAGGTGCAATGTGGTGAACCTGGGACTAATATATGAATGCCATCAACGATTAAATGAGGTATGTAAAACAACAATGTGACTCTGCAATGGACAAAGGTACACAGTGGATCCAGAGCAACGACGCAGCAGACGAACGGCCAGAAGAGGATCGGCTCTGGCCACTATAGCGCCGGAACCACAATCCCTTTGGTAACGTTCGTTAACTGGTACAGACACTTCACTAATCAACACGCTCAGCTTTGGTAAAATCTAGTAGACTGTAGACAAGCTAGGAAGCCCTGCCTGAAATAAACAGTCACTAACCAAAGTTCTAATGAGACTGAACAAGTTGCAGATCAGATAGCAACAAGTGCTATCACAGGACACGGCACCTTTAACAAACATTTATTTACACGTGTTGCTGAAATGTCCGTAAGTCGCTTACATACAGGGCTAAACATCTCGCCACGCCGATCATCCCGAAGTTGCACGCAACATCAAAGGACTGTTGAACTTCTTCGGGGAGATCTCGCGGCTCGAATAATTACATTATTCCTGCCCACACGCAAAATACGCGCTTGACGTGGAGTTGCAGAAAACAGCCCGTCGTAAACTAAACTAAACTAACTAATGATAATGTAGAAGTCTCTGCCGCAGACCTTTCAGATTCAGAAACGAATAAAATGTTCAAACTGAGAATACTGAATTAAGGAGATCTGAAAGGTCTGTAAGAAGACCACTCTATCTTAGAGATTATATTGAATAGATTAAGCCCATATGATTTTGTTAAACTTTTTATTTAAAAAGACAATTACATACATACATACATAAACACTCACGCCTGTCACCCAGAGGGGTAGGCAGAGACTACGGACTTCCATTTGCCGCGATCCTGGCACACCTCTCTGGCCTCCTTTACATCCATATATTTACGCATACACGCTCGTCAGTTAAGGATACTCCTAATCTGGCCCATTTTCAATATATCGCCAATTTGGTCGATAAACCTTCGTCTAGGCGTCCCTTTCCGACCCTGCCGTTCACATCTGCAGTATAAATTTGCTTTGTCACTCTTTTTTCGTTCATTCTTTCTCACATGACCAAACCACCGAAGCATTCCTTTCTTAATCCTGGTCACAACGTCATCTTGCAAACCACACTTTTCTCTTATCACACTATTTCTCACCCTGTCATTCAGATTCAGCCCTAGCACCTCCATAATGACCGCATTTCTACAGCATTTATTCTACTCATGCTTCTTCTGCCAGACCCAACTTTCACTACCATACATTAAAGTAGGGACTAACAGCATTGTGAATTGCCAAACGTGCCTTTTTGGACACATTCTGACTCTTCACAATAGCGTGTAGAGCCCCATTCACTCTATTTCCTACGTTCACTCGTCGTTCTATATCATATCATATCTACCATCCCTGCTAAATAAACATCCCAAATATACAAACTCATCCACTTGCTCAATCAACTCCTTCTATTCTTATTTCGCATTTTACTTTCTTCTCTTTCAAAACCATCACTTTCGTCTGCTTGCGTTCACTTTCATACCTCTTTCTTTTAATGACCGGTTCATTAAAGTAACCATCATTTGTAACTCGGCTGCCGACGATAAATATAACATCGGCGTACAAAAGGCATTTGACGGTTAACTCACCCATTCTCAACCCATTCTTCAACTTTCAAAGTTAGCAAACAACTGTCCATAAATAGGTTAAACAGCCATGAAGCTACACAGCCCTGTCTGACACCTTTTGGATGCCAAATTAGTCCGAGTAGACCACGTTGACCCTGGACACAAGCACTAGAGTCCCTATAAAGAGACTTCAATGCCTGTATCAAACCAGCGCTCAAACCAAATGAGTTAAGTGTTTGCCATAACACATTCCTGTCCACTCTATCATAAGCCTTTTCCAAGTCCATGAACGCACAAATAACTTTCTGGTTTTTGGCCAAAACTTCTCCGCAATCATGCGCATGGAAAATACTTGATCGGTACACCCCATTCCCTTTCTAAATCCAGCTTGCACATCCCAAATTTTTCCAGCAGTTTCTTCCATAACTCTTTCAATTAACACCTTATTATGCAGTTTTCCCACAATGCTAAGAAGACTGATACCACGGTAGTTTTTACATTCCTGCTGTGACCTTTTCCTTTATATATTGGGACTATAACGGCTTTGCACCAGTCTTCCGGTACCCGCTTCAGTTCCCAACATAAATTAAACAAGGTACAGCAGGCCTGCCACCACCCTCTCCAGCCCTTAGCATTTGAGTGATACTCTATCATATCCGGCTGCCTTACCTGCTTTCATGCTTTTCATTGCTTTCATTATTTCATCTACACTTATCTCCCTACCTCTCCACTTCTTTCGGAATTTTTCACTTAATTCAGACGGCCCTTCACTCATAAACACGCTTTCAAAGTATTCCTTCCATCTCTTTAAATTGAAACTTCATCATTCAGCATACAGCCATTCTCGTCTCGTATAGCATTCATTCTAGGCTGTTTTGAATTTCTAGCAGTTCTTATGAGTTTCCAGAACATTTTAATATTTGCCTGAAGTTATCAGATATCCTTCTATCATTCTTATCCGTTCTTTCTTGCTTTTTCCTTTCAACAACTTCTTTTACTCTCTTATTTATAAGTCTAAAGTCTGCCTTTTTCTTTCAATCATCATTCATACCGCCAGAATTACCAGCTTTGCAGTAAGTAAATTCAGCCATGCTTCTTTGCTTCAACTTTCATCCGAATCTCACATCCCACCACAACGTATTATTTTTCCTTTCATTCGTTCTCTTACTTACACCACATACTTCGGTGGCTGCATCCACCAAAACTTTCTTAACATTATTCCATAGTCTTCAGGTCTAAATCATTCATACATATTTCATTCAAACCATTTATATTCTCCCTCAGTCTACATTTATACTTTCTTTCACACCTTCATCTTGTAACTCTCTGTTCTTATATCTGCTGTAACGCAGTGGTAGACACAGATGTCCGATGCCGCCAACGCCTGAATAGACCATTAATTCGGCATAAGACCAAGTAATGATCCGTCCCTACGTTGGACCCCCGGTAAACTCTTGTATCTACCACTGCGCTCCGCATTCTTTCATCCACAATTATGAAATCTATCATGCTTCTATCATCACCTCTTTCCCATGTATACATGTGAATCCTTGCATGAAAGAAAGTATTCGTCACAAAAAGATTCTTTTCCTCACATACGGCGAGGAGGTCTTCACCATTCTCATTTACACTTTCATCGCCAAACATTCCTAATATCCTTTCATAACCAGACCTCTTCACCCCAACCCTTCCATTAAAATCTCCTAACATAATGATATTTTCATTTCCCTTACATTTCATCAACACCATCCTACCATGTCCCAAAACTGTTCGGATATAAGTGGCTTAGATATGTTGGGGCGTACACCCTAGCACAAACAACTTTAGCCCACTTTCATTCGTATCCATAGCAGCCTTGGGCTTACACATTCATACTTTCACACATTGACCCATTCTTTCTGAAAGGATGACACTGACCTCTGGCATGCCTGCTCGGTCTCGTCTACACCAGACCAGTAAGCGATATACATGCCATGTGCAGTGGCATCGTTTTCGTTTCGTCTCATTTACACATAACACATCTTTTCCTCTATCATTCATCATTTCGCATATTTCATCCATCTTATCATTCATTGCTCCACATACATTCAGCGTATCCAGACGGGCCTGCAATCCACTTTTCGCCCCTCCGGGAGACAGAACGTGATGGGTGGCGAACCTCGTCGCCGGTTTTACTCCGGAGATTCTTTTCACTCCTGCCCCATTAAAGCGGGCGGGAACCTGGGGCCATTTTTAATGTGTTGGCTCAAGGTGCGATCTAAGGATGGTAGATTTTGGAGGAGCCGAGTCTAACCTTTCGGCTTTGTCGCTCGTTTAGCACCATCCGGGGACACGTAGGGTGGGCCTAGGGTTAGTGGTCGAAGCCTACGGACGCGGGCGACTCATCTCAGTAAGACAAAATAATTGTCCAAAAGACAATTATTTTGTAATAACACTTAATTTAACTTATTATCATTGTTGTTACACTTAAACTGCCTAGGTTGGCTTATCTCTTTGTGTTCCATTAGAGAGTGATCCTTATTTTTGCCTAAATTGTTAAAGGACGGATGTTGTAGTATCGATATTTATGTAAGTGTTAGTGTCAATATTGGGCAGCAAAATTAGTTTAGTGTTATATTAAAAATCTAGGTCTATTGTCTACGTGAATCAATATGTCTATGGGGAGAATTAAAGATGGTGACTAAATGAGAACACGCTGCTTCATTTCTATGAATACTTTAACATGTTTTAAGCATGTGTTGTACATATAAATCTTTCCTTAAATCATTATGTCTATCAATGAAAATCGAATTAAAATCCGTTGCGTACTTTAAAAGACCTACAGACGGCGGAAAGCGAATTTGTTTTATACTATGTAGATTGATAGTAGTAGTCAGTGAGCGTCATAACCTCTGGACCATTTAAGCAATATCAAATTTCAGTACCTAATTGAAAATTTTGTACCTAATGTATAAAAATTGGTACCTTGTTAAATAAGGAGCAAGAATAAAAAAAGTGGTCCGTTATCCTGACGTCAGGACGTCTGGGCCAATCAATGTAGTTTACGTAGTCGCTTTTATTACTGACATTTTTAAGAATAAGATAAATAAACGACACACAGTTCACCTGATGGTAAGTGGATGCTGTGGCCCAGACATCTACCCTGAGGGCTAAGATGGAATGCATCGTAATAATCAAGTAGAAAGGTATCCGGTTCTCTACATTCACCAGCACAGCAGTATTAAGCTGCTATTTCACACACGTATTCTGTGAGAGCGTGTTCCTACACCGTTTAGCGGACCTATTTGTGCTACAACCATAATATAGCTGCAGCATGACTCTCACGCATAAAGTGTAAAAATAATAAAGAGACTGCTAAATCTGCAAGAAAATACAATGGATCTTCGACCCTTGTCAACAATTAATCAAACAGACTTACGGACAGATGTCAAACTTTATTGATTTATTTATATTTTTTAGTGCCTTGCAAACTCGACTGACTTTTTATCTGTCTCTTCAGTATTTATTCATATATAGATACGTGCACGACAATAATTGGTTTGAAATATTGGTGGCCTCCTTTCAGCCTAGAAGTCTTTGTAAGTAGTACACTCTTACCTATTTCTGCCAACTACCCGTGCTTTTACTGACGTGTTCCTGTCTAAAAGTATAGAGAACTAGTATATTTACAGGCTGTGAGGCATTCCAGCGAACCAGCTCCAGTAGCATCCTGAGGACATTTTGACAGGCTTGAAACACTGCTGTATGGTTCATGTAATGTCAAATCGTTCTTGTCTTAGGTTAAGTAGAAATATATAAATAGGTTTAAGATACTTGTACTTCTAACACATATTATGATCCATAATGGTCGAAATAATATTTATTATTATTTCATCTCAGTCCACAGAGATAACAACGCATCTGTAGCACGCATTTGTAGCCTTCTTTTGTTTGAGTGGCTACAGGTGTCAATGGCTCACAGTAGCCACTTACCATCAGATGTACGCTGTTAGTTCGCTTGTCATTTCAATTTTATAAAAATAAAACAAAAGAGGCCAACATAAGGAGTTGTTAATGCTATTGAATATTCGTATATTATATCTTTTTAAAAGAGCTCTCTTCTTTTAAACCGTTGAGAGGATCCCTATCCTGTATTTTCGAACACAGTGACTACAACATATTCAGGATTCACAACGATGATTACATGAAATTTTGTTTGATTAGCTTATTGACATTTTAATGAATTGATCTGTCAAAAGTAATACCGAATTGAAGTAAACCTTTTATCTAGCGGCTGGTTCAAAGTCAAGGGCGTTACAAATTCACAGATCTTGCCACGCGTAAAATAGGTTGCACTTGATTTAAATCGTTATTTTAATTACTTTTTTTCAAAATTAAAAATATACATTAAAAGTTGAAAAACTTTAATGATTTCTTATATTTACGCGAATACTACATATAGAATAAAACTAATTGTACGGATTTTATCGCGTTTAATTTTAACTTTAATTGTCGACGTTTCGGTTTTTCCAGCACCCAGTTCACGGGAGGACTGAGTGTTAGATGTCCCGATGTCATAGTTAACGAAGGCTACCTTCAACTTTTAATTATTAATTTTAGTCCGATCTACACAGAACGAGCTAACAGTATCTTGAAGTCTTGCAGTTGTATGCTTGGGTTTGATTTAATTTTATTAATTATGGATTCCAAGCAGATGGTAACCAGACATCTCCTCATTGAAATTAGGATGTTTTTTTCAATAGCCTCGCGAATTAAATCGGTAATCGGTGTTCTCTTGCGTGGATTTGTGGTGTATCAAATCTGATTTAATGGTTGGGACGATCCTGAATATGCTATACTGCAGACTTCCCGTCTATTTTTCGACCAGTGTTCGTTCTCCATATCTGCGATATGTTCTTTCACGCGGGTTTTTGTATATCTTTTGTTTGTCCTATGTAAGAGAGACCACATTCACAATTAAGCTTGTACACTCCTGCATCTTGTAGAGGAATAATAATTGACGGATGCTAAGAACTGACTAATCTTCTTCGGCGGCTTGTAGTATGTTCTTATGGAAGAAAGCCTGCTTCATGATGTTGCCAATCTTGTCTGTGACTCTTCTGACATATCATAGTACAGCATGCACACGCTCGACTTTGGCCGGTCACTCGGTCACTGTGACGAGGCGCTGGAACCAAAGCTTGTTGTCATGCAAAACATGCTTGACTTGCTTGTTGTCGTGCAAAACTAGCTTAACGGCCAGGTGTTTACTGTCACAGATCACTTATGCTCTCTGAAATAAAGATTTTCCACGGTAGCGAACTGTGAAAGGTGGTGGTGAGATTGACCGTTCAAATATCGATTAGTATATATCTTTTTCTATACACAGTATGACTAATGTTATTAGGATTTCAATGACTAAAACATCTAGAAAAGCTAAAGAATTATTTGCTTCTAACTATATAGTGAATTGAATTTTAGAGTCTATAGATTTGGTGGTCTAAGAATGCAGTAAATCTGATAGTAAAATTGTGAATAAGTCGTCTACGTAGCGCTTGTAGAATCTAGGATAAACAGGTGCAGTGAGATGGCTTTCTCCTCGAAGTCCTGAATGAATATATATTAGCGACAATGGAGATACAGATGAGCTTATCGTCACACCATCTATATTAATTACTATGTAGGTACTGTAATATTTGAAGTTTTGAAAAATAGAAATAGAAGTAGAATAGAAAAATAGAGAGCATCCACAAACACAAATGTGTGTTGCAGCTTTGTCATTGCTGCTGTCACAAGTCTTGGTATTTTACGCCCGTAAATCCGTGATTACCGTGTAGTGATGTTGTAAAATATCCACTATCTCTTACGACACACCCGTTCCGTGGGTGTAGTAAGAGGCGACAGAGGAAATAAACCAGGAGATGGGCAGCGGCTCATGCCGGAGGCCCTACCTACTGAAATTTCAAAGATTCATCATCATCATCATCATTACATGTAAAGCAACGGAAACGTCGGCATTTAAAAAAATTGTTTTATTTAATTTACTTTTATAACACAAATAGAGTCCTTGGCAAAAAAACAGCTCAACCTACTGAAATTTCAAAGATTCAAATAATTTAATTTTCCAATTTAAATACACACAGTATAAAACCGTAATTATAGTGGAATTTACCTGCTCTGTATTATCGCTGCGTTGTTAAGCCACGAAATTATATGCGGCAGAATAGTTCCGCAGGGAGCAGGCATTTGTTAGCCTCAATGTGTGTACGATATCTGTCCGAGTCTACATTAGTGTAATGTTACTAAATTGTTATCGGACATTCTATTCCTATATGTTTATAAATATATGTCGTCTACATACATTTACAGTATGTGCGTGTACATGTAACGGTTCTTACAGCGGTACATGTACAGTGTTACATACATGTTAGAAACATACACAATTGTTATAGCCTATAAGTCCACTGCTGAACAAAGGCCTCCCCATATATTGCCTCAAAGGGGGATATTTATCATAGTTGCCACGATTGGCAAGCGTTGAAACCGCAGTTTTTATTTTAGTCGTTATTAGGAAGACGCTGCTGCCAATCTCCTGATTTGTTTCTCTCTGTCGCCTCTTACGACACCCACGAGATGTTATTATGGGGTAGAGGATATTCTTACATCGTCATCACATGGAATTTAACAAAGCCTTGACATATTTTCATGTTTGACGTCCATGTCACATCATACAGAAGAAAATCATATCGGATACGATTCAGTTCCATATGTCATCACTGTCAGTGATGACATATGGATCTGATACGGACATGTGGTCCTTCACTGCAGGTCGTATGAATAATTTAGATAGCAGGAAATGGAAGAGAAGGTCATGCTTGAAATTTTGATGATGATAATGATGACATGTTTTAATTTCCTTCGGTTTCTATAGTAGCTTTTATCGGCCAGCTACTAATTATTAATGAAGATGAGACTCGGTGCAAATTTTCTAAAATGAACAGTTTGTTTTCTTAAATATCTTTGAACCCACTGAGTATTACATTACTAAAAATGTAACAATATAAAACCTACTAAACATTGTTTATAAGATTTTAGATTTTTAGCGGGCTCCCGCCATCTTGACGTTCATCACACAGGTAAATAAAAAACTATTTCAGTGGTGCCAACTGTATCAATTGTGAGTTAATTGAATGAATGTAATAATTTAAACTAATAATCGCCGTCCCTGTCTACAAAAAGTTTATTAGGTGAACAATGCTATCATGTTAAAAGTTTAAACGCTTTACTTTGATTTATTTTGAAACATATGTGTTAGTTTAAAAAAGCAGATTTATATAGTATAGTGTAGTAAGTTTTAGAAATAGGATAAAGTCAAAGTCAAAACTTTTAATTAATTTAAACTTGTTTAAGTCTTTTAAGAACGTCAAATCTACACCTAAAATATTTGAAAGCAACGGTTTCCTTTTATATTTATAAATTTTACATGTGTATCCCCTCATGTCCCTGTACATATATTAATTAGCCATCAGATAGATTAATAAAACTTTTTTCCAGCTGTATATTAACACCAAGAAGAGTCTGTTGATCGATCTTAGTCCTCGAGTTCGTTTCTACCTTTTTTCTTAATCGAGAATAGATAAAGAGGATTGGGAGATTTATGAAACTCCATCATGTATTTCCGTTGGACATCTTACAAAGTCTGAAGATGGTAGTCTTCATGTCATCTGTACCTATTTTATAGTGCCGAAACGTGGAAACTGATGATACGGTTATCATTAGCTCAAATTTGCTTAGAAAAGAAAGAGCTATGCTCGAGGTTTCTATGGTGGTTAAAAACGAAATGAAGAAATCCATTGGGAACCACGATTTCGACAGTATAACCTTTCCTGTTTACAAACTGAAATGGTAACGGACTGGTTACGACTATCGCAGAAGAATCATACGTGAGTATACGTAATAGAGATACAAACTTAATGTGGGACTAGATGGAGCAACAATCCATGTAAGAAGACTATTACGCCTTGGAGGGCCTATGTCCAGCTGTGGACTGGTGACGGCAGATAATGATGGACGTCATGAAAAAATATTCGACACCAACCATACGCTTATGCTGCATGCTCCTTTGCCCATCTATGAAAAAAAAAACGATTACTAGTAGGGTAAGAAAAAAATATCTACATGTTTTTCCTCAAGTATAGAGCTGTGTCGCTACTAACTTTCCAACTTGACTTACAAACTGAAATATATTTGACAGTAATATACAAGCTACCGGCTGGGATATTTGAATTCCAAATAAGAATGCCGTGGGATTAGTCTGACACTGTGGCGACCCGTAATCCGGACAGATTTGAAATGCGAATTTTACTTCTAAATTTGAATTTCATGAGCACTGCATGAAAGTGTGTGTTGACGTAAGGTTAAAAGCTATTTTAGGTTAAATTGTAAAATAACTTTACTGAAAATTCAAAATTAAAAATTTAAAATTAATCGCGATAAAATCCGTAACATTAGTTTTATTCCATATTCTAAAAATTTTATCAAAAGAAAACTAAAAATGAAATATATAATATATAAAAAGGAAATATATAAAATATAATATATAAAAGATCTTATAAGCGCTTCTGCCGGTGACGCCAGTATGGCAGAAGCGCTTACGGCGGAGTACTTCTAATGACATTGTGTATTATGTAACTTTATGCTTTCTGATAATGTTAATCCAAATTTCATTGCATTCTTATATGGCGCAAGAATATGTGCCTTCAAAAAAGGATAACGGTATACGTCCTATTGCCGTTGGTTCTACATTTCGACGCTTAACTTCAAAATTAGCATGCAGACACATAATCTCTAACCTTAAGACAAAATTTCAGCCTACTCAACTAGGCTTTGGCACTAGAGGTGGCTGTGAGGCGGCGACATTCAGTGCGTACATTTTAACAAACTTTAATGCAGATGTTCTTGTGAAGGTTGACCTAAGGAATGCTTTTAACTCTATCGATAGGTAACCCTACTGAAAGAAGTGGCTAACAATACCCCGAAATTTGTCATTACGTTTGGCAATGTACAGTCAAAATACTAACATGTTTTACGAAAACCATGTTATCGATTCTGCTGTCGGTGTTCAGCAGGGTGATCCACTAGGTCCAGCACTTTCAGTTTGGGAATTCAACCAATTATTTCAAATTTGAAATCCAAGCTGAATGTCTGGTACCTGGACGACGGTACACTGGAGGTAGAGCAGATGACGTCCTCAGTGATCTTACTTTTTAAATATTGTTCTTGAACCAAATAGCAATAAATGTGAAATATTTTTTCCAATAATTTATCTACTTCTCACAGAGACACTTTAATTCAAAATTTCAGTCACATTCTCCAGGAACAAAACTGTCAGAACGGAATCACTATACCTGCTAGGTGCAGTTCGTAAAGGAACTCCATCCGCGGCTAGTCGTTGCTGCTGGTGATAAGAGGGTTGGTTCTTTTCGCTCAATGGCTAAGAGCCATTCAGGGGGAAACGCAGCCAGCGTTCTTGGCACGATACCACGGGAGTAGGACTGTATGATAATTAAGTTACTAGTTTTAGTTTTTTTTAATTATAGTTTTTAATATTGTATATAATAAAATATTGTATATAATGTTATTTAAATAAATGTAATACTCATTGATTAAAAAGGAAATTTAATTTTATTGTAATAAATATCTTCTGGAGAGTTTTGGCGGAACTTGAGTTAGGTACGAGACCATAACAAAAGAAAACTCTACTGAGAATTTATAGAGATATTCAATAGCTCAATATGACCGTTTAAGATAAAAACTACTCAAACTATTATGATAACTAAAGTGTATTGTTTTTTTTATTTACATCTAACATCGATTGTTTATGATATATATAGGTATAAAAGAGTAGCTATTAATCCTAGAAAACTTTATATTTTTAGAAGTAACAGTAGCCTTATATAGTTTTACGGTTAGGGTAGGGATTACTTTTATTTATTTATTCATAAAGGACATCAAAAGTAGTACGCATCTGTAGGTAAACAAGTCTTATAAACATTTTCGCATAAACGCATACCTGTTATAGATGTGCTACAACATTGGTAATAAGGAACAAAGTTAAAAGGAAAATTTATTCAGTAATTTTTTTATGTGATACCAAAACACGCTGCTCACCAGATGGTAAGTGACTACCGCTGACTACGAACAACTGCAACACTAGGGAAATAGCAGAATTATGGGAAGCTAAAGAAACTAGAGCGAATGTTATTACATTACAACATTTACTTACTTATTACACACTTAAAAGTAGTAGGTTCAAATCCGCCATTAGAAAACTGTCATGAAATACAACTAACACAACCATTTTAAACTTACTTGAAGTGGTAAGCGGAATATAAGTAATGTTAAAAGCGTTACCAGTATTTTTTTTAAAATAGAAATGGATTTTTTATAATACTAAAGTGACAAACCAGTTTACTGTTGACCTGATGGTAAGTGGCTACTGCAGCCCATAGCCACCCAAACAACTTCAAACAAAAGAAGACTACAGATGCGTTATCGCCTCTGAGGACTAAGACTTAATTTCACAGTGTGTAATTATACTGACTTATATATACTTTGAGATCGGAACACAGCAGTGTGCACGCTTGGTAGCAGAAATAGATAAGATGGTGGTAACCTTCAGATGAATTCCAAGCAGAAAAGGATTGCCACCAGTGCTGTTGTAAATACAAACATTAAGTATTTTTCTCAAAATAAGACAATGCATACTTTTAGTTATATTTATTGATATAATATTTTAATTTTTTTTATGTGTACAACTGAAAATTTATTTTATTATAAACGAACTTAAACGAAAGGGATTCTAAAACGAATTTTAATCAAACGAAACTGAGAATGTATGTTCGATCTAAATTATTTGGTCTTTTTGTTTCATCTGACTGCCCGTTGGACTAGTGATTGTAAGCCGACCGCTGGTCCTGGTTCGTATCGTCTAAATTAAATCGGTCGAGCCATGATTATTTATTGAGTTTTTCTGTTAAGAATTTTTAGTAGCGACTCGAGTCAGGAAATTGGCGGTGTTTTCCCGTACATTGAAAGCACGTATACGGTGGTCCTGCGCCAGATTTCTCTCATGTCGTGTCGGATTACCTTCTCATCGGACTATAAGTAAGTCAATAGAGTACCATTGCTTGCGCACACACTGTGCACTTTCCGCAGATGGCTAGTCTCCATTGAGACCCGCAGCGACTAACTACTCACTACGCTGTTCTCCACTTGAGGAGTTAATCTTCTGTGTTACATCTGATTACAATTCATTAAAGACATTAAAAGAAATTATCATAACGCCATATGTTGAAAACAAAACGACATGAGAGCATGATATTTTCTGGCATATAAAATGATAATATCCAAAAACGAGCTGAGATAATGAATATATGTTTTTTATAGAATGAGAGTGAAAACCGTACACAGTCCACCTAATGCTAATCGGATGCTGAGGCCTGTATACATTTACATCTTATCTCGATTAAGAATCAAAATGCAGGTGTTGTTACCCTGAGGACTAAGATGGAATGCCTCATTTTCAGTAAAAGGGTCTCCGGTTCTCTACACTCACCATACGAAACACAGCAGCATTAAGCTGTTATTTTACGCTGGCATTTTGTGAGTAAAAGACGTATACGTTGGTTTACCTGAGTGAAATAAAAATAATATTTAATAACTGTCAACAGAAATAGTATTCACGATAAGAGCCCTTGTACAGAAGAAAGAGAAGAGTTTGTCTTTAAATTTCAAATTTATTCTAATGAATTTGATTCGTTGGAGGGACGATAAAATAAATAAACGGCATAGGTGATTCATGAATATATAACGTTCAGTTTGATCAATTACGCTACAGAGTGCTTTTAAATTGAAGATTTTGAAAATTGCTCTACGAAACATAAGTAACATCTATTCGAAGATCAAATTTATTATATCCAGAAGGTTAAGTTTAATAATATTAATGTTACTAGTTTAATAACAATAATTTATTCTCGGTTTAACGTACGCACTCTAAGGTCGAACGCAAAAGTGTCAATTATTCTGGCTGAGAATTTGCATAATTACTGCTTGCACGCATGGGTAATTTTATTGCACTATGAAAGTATATTTATGTTAATTTGACATATCTATAGCAAAATTGAACTTTCTATAACTCCATAACAATTATCAGCAAGCAGGTATTTCTTATAGAATACGAGTAAAGAGTGACAAGCGAGCTACACACAGTCTACTTGATGGTAAGTGGACCCTGTGGTCCATAGACATCTTCATCTTATTTCAATTAAAAATCAAAATGCGGACGCATTTTCCCTCATTAGAACTTTTATGAAATGCCTCGTTTCCATTTAAAAGGGTTTATGATTCTCTACACTCATCTTGCGAAACACAGGAGGACAAAGATGCTGTTTTAAGCAAGTCTTCTGTGAGAGCTTAGTCCTTTTCCGGTTAAGCCGACTCATTTCTGCTTCAACCATAATATAGCTGGAACTTGGCTATACCATGTGTTATATTAATTTTAAATATGTATACCGTGTAGGGACGGTGTAAGTATATCCACTACCCCATTCAGAGGGAAAAAATCAGGAGATGGACAGCAGCGTCTTCCGAATAAAGACTAAAATAAAAAAATTAAAACTGCGAATGCCAACCCACTTGCCCAGTGTGGCAACTATGACAAATATTTCCCCTATGAGGCAATCTATGGGGGTGGCCTATGTTCAGCAGTGAACTTTAATAGGCTGTAAAGGTAACGGCAAAAAAAAGGCAATTCAAATTTCGAAGAATAAAAACATACCTGTATTTGTATGCGTGTTACCTAAGCATCTGTCAGGTGGACCAGGTAATATCTACAGAATATCTACTTTACATATAATACGTGTAACCTTCATCAGTTATCATTAATGTAGCTCATCAAAGTCCACTGCTAAATGTAGGCCTCCCCCATAGATTACCTTATAGGTGGGATATTTGCCTTCGTTGCTATGCTTGCGCGGTGTGGGTTAAACCGATTTTTTATTTCCGTCCGTTTCGTTACGGCCTATTAAAAGTCCATTGCCAAAGATAGGCCTCCTCCACACCTTCATAGGATGGCATATTTGGCATAGCTGCCACGCTTAACAGGCCGTTTTATTATTATTAGTTCTTATTAGGAAGACAATTCTGACCAGCTCTTGGTTTCCTTCTGTTGCCTCTTCAACACCCAACGGACGATATGGGGTAGCGGATATTTTTAAACCGCCACTACACATTTACACTAAAATTTTCATTATTTAAACTTTCATTTTAAAACGGAAGTATATTAAAAAATTAGGTTTAGCAAACGAATTTTAATGTTTTATATCGAACAAAAATAATGAAGTTACGTTAGTGAACATGGGCATTCAGGGGATACAACGAAATAAATGATATACTTACCTATTTTATTTAAACACCAGTGACCTGCCCCGCTTCGCCTGGGTAGAATTATTTTAATGTGGTGTTAGTTAGATTTATGATAATCATCTTAGAACATTTAATTTATCCATTTTTCGATCTCTTTAAAAATACACGATATCCGTGAATTTTTGCAACATCAGGGAACTTCATTCGACCCTTAACGCTGTCCACTACCATCTGGAGACGGCGAAGCCGGCCTTGCTCTTTGTAACCGAGACACAGGTGTCCTCAATTAATCAATCAATCAATCAATTTATTTGTTCGTTTTCATAGGTAACAAGGTTATCAATGTTATAATTTGTTAGTACCTCCGTGAAATGCTTTTACAGCATACGAATGTATATATCCTCACATCATAAACATAAATATAAATAAAACAAATCAAAATACCAGTTAAATGTAGTAAACAGAGTCAAAACAAAATTATTAAATTACATATTATTTAAATCATTAGTAAATAGAAATTCATTGACATTATAATAACATTTATCTATAAGAAAATTATTTGAGTAGGTACATTTAAATTTTTATGAATTATAACATTTTATGTATTCTGGTAATTTATTTTATTATTTTAACATTTAAACAACACTTTTTTCAAGGGGTTTTTTATATACATTTGTCTGGATTTTTGTTTCGAGGACGAAGGTTAGAAGATGGTTGGTTGTACACTCATATCAAAAGATTCGGATTGCACTTTACACAACATAATTCTAATATATAAATACAGGGTAATATTAATATTTTAAGGGATCTAAAATGTGGTATGTAACTTTCTGTAGGCATTATCCCACATATAGCTCGAATACATTGTTTTTGAGCTTACATCATTAATTCATATGGGCAGCTGTACACGTCATCGTTGGAGCCACCAAGTGTGAGTAACGATCCAAGAGCAAGTCTTATCCGACACTATTCCGATGATATCCCGGACGTCAGTCTGAGCGAGAATGGCTTCCAGAACCTTAAAACGGCAAGGCCCCAGGCGAGGATGGAATTACAGCAGAGCTTCTGAAAGCGGGTGGAAAACCGGTACTTGAAGTCCTTCAGAAGCTTTTAATTCCGTCCTCCATGGTGGCATTACACCGGAGGCGTGGAGCAGAAGTGCGGTGGTCTTGTTCTTCAAGAAAGGCGACAACGCTCTTGAAGAACTACAGACCGATTTCCTTCTGAGCCGCGTCACGTGCTGTTTTCTAGAGTCATTACGAATCGTCTGCATGCAGACTCGACGACTTTCAGCCTCCCGAACAAGCCGGTTTCCTGGAAGCTTTAGCACCATAGACCACATACATACCTTCGGCAAATTGTACATAAGACCGACGTGTACAATCTGCCACTTTGCCTTGCGTATGTGGACTATGAGAAAGCCTATGATTCCGTCGAAATTTGGCGGTGCAGTCCCTTCAGCGATGCCAAGTTGACTGTTGGTATATCAAAGTGCTGACGTGTTTTTACAGTAGGGCTACGACGGCTATCCTAGTACAGAACCAGAGTACGAAACCTATCCAACTGCAGAGAGAGTAAAACAGGGTGACGTAATATCCCCGAAACTCTTCACCGCTGCATTGAAAGACGTTTTCAAGCTACTGGACTGGAAAGAATACAGCATAAACGTCAATGGCGAGTACATCACTCACCTTCAATTTGCCGACGATATAGTCCTTATGGCAGACTCGCTGGAGGACTTAGGCACTATGATCAATGACCTCAATAGTGTCTCCCAACGGATAGGTCTCAAGATGAACATGGACAAAACAAAAATCATGCTTAATGTCCATGTCACACCTATGCCGGTAGTTGTTGGGAGCACTAAGCTCGAAGTTGTTGACGAATATGTTTACCTGGGACAAATAGTCCGACTAGGTAATCCTACTTCGACCGAGAGGTCAATCGACGGATTCAACTCGGCTGGGCAGCGTTCGGGAGATTACAACCCATTTTCTCGTCAGGCATACCTCAAAACCTCAAAACTAAATTGTACAACCAGTGCGTGTTGCCAGTGATGACATACGGAACTGAGACGTGGTCCTTCACTGCTTGCCGTATGAGGAAGCTCAAGGTCGCTCAGCGAGTTATGGAGAGGCTATGCTCGGGTTTCTCTGCGTGATAAACTTAGAAATGAGGATATCCGCAGTAGAACCAGAGTAACCGACATAGCCCAAAGGATTAGTAAGCTGAAGTGGCAATGGCCGGCATATAGCTCGAAGAACTGACAACCGATGGGGAAGAAAGGTTCTCGAGGCAGCCTCGTACCGGCAGCGAAGTGTAGCGTCCCCCACTAGATGGAGGACGACCTGGTAAGACATGCAGGAAGTCAATGGATGCAGGTGGCTCGGGACCGTGCTTTGTGGCATTCCGTGGGGGAGGCCTATGTTCAGCAGTGGACTTGTGAAGGGCTGTAATGATGATGAATGATGATCATTAATTCCCTGTTTGTTGACAGTCACAAATTAGCAGCAAATTATCAGCCTCTCCGGCTGATACTTTGTATCTCTCCTACCCGGGGTACAAATAAGAACACTCCTTTGTGCCTCAGGCTGGGATTTGCGTATACGTCAGATAGAACATCTGCTTTCGACGCCTCAGCAGTCTTGAAGGTACGGACCTGTCCATTCTATGGCTGCGCGTAGACAGCAACGACCATCCCCGCGTCTACGTGTACCTCTATAGGTCCCATAGCGGTAATACCGAAACAAAATTACTTATCGACCACGTCCAAATGGCTGCAGACTCCGTATTACAACAGGCCCCTTCCGCAGAGATCGTGATTCTCGGTGATTTTAACGCCCACCACCTGAATGGCTTGGTTTCCGTTTAACCGATCATGTGGGTAGATCTGTTTATGATTTTGCCTTGGTATATGGTCTGACATAGCTGGTTACTTTGCCTACACGGATCCCAGATATGGAGGATCATGCACCTTCTTGTTGGACCTTCTACTGATCTCTCATCCGGACGGATATCAGGTGTCCGTCGATGCCCCTCTTGGCTCCTTGGACCATTGTCTAGTCCGGAGTATGGTGCCACTCACGCTCGCAGCCGATTGGGACAGGATGCAGTATTTTTTGCTTCCTACCCATGGGGGAGGGTTTGCTACTCGCCGGACGATCCTAATAATGGTGCTGATTCTGTCGCTGACGTGGTGCTTCAGGGAATGGAACTTTTTATTCCATCATCTATGTTACCTATCGGAGGCAAAACTCAGCCATAGTTTGGTCGCTCCTGCAAAATTGACATCTCGGGATGAAAATAGCAGCGTTCTCAAAAATAAGTATAATTCCGCCTCCAGGTCCTTCAAAAGTGTCATTGCCAAGGCAAAGTCAGAATCGTCAAGAAACTAGTTCGACTTTCTTCGGGAACTCGTGCATTCTGGTCTCTCACCAAGGCTGTTCAAGGGAACTTCTGTCGGCCATCTCTCCCATCTCTGTACAAGGAGGTTAATTTACTGGCCCATGCCGCAAAGAAGAAAACCGATCTGCTAGGCTCTCTCTTCGCGTTCAACTCGACTCATGATGACGGGGGGAACACGCCGTCGTTCATCCCGCGGTATGAGTGCTCCATGCAGGATGTGCTGTTTACCCTGATCTCGGTACACAAAACACTCCTCTTCCTCGATGTCAACAAGTCCCGAACTCATGGAAGGCAGCTTTGGTGTACCCGATCCCAAAAAAAAGGCAAACACTCAGATCCCTCCAACTGCAGGTCTATCGCCATCACCTCCTTGTTCTCCAAAATAATGGAATAATAAACGCCATCATAAGCTGCCAGCTCATGAGGTACCTTGAGGATCACCAGCTGATTAGTGAGCGCCAGTACGGTTTCCGTCGAGCTCACTCAGCTGTTGATCTTCTGGCACCTAACTCATAGATGGGCAGGCAGTAGAGTCAGAGGAGGTCCTGGCCGTTAGTTTGGACGTTGCGCAGGCCTTTGATCGGGTTTGGCACAAAGCGCTTCTCTCTAAGCTCCTTTCTATGGACTTCCGAGAAATTGTGCAATTGAATCACTAGTTTTCTTTGCAATTCGGGCATCAAGGTTGTAGTAGACAGTGCATGCTCCGATTACAAACCCATTAATGCAGATGTTTCCATAGCATAATGTCGTATGGTATTTTGCTATGGGGACACGCGACTGACACTGAAATTATATTTGTTTTACAGAAGAGGGCCATAAGAGCAATCTACGATTTAAACCCTAAAGAGCGCTCCGACAAAAATTTAAGGAAATTAATATATTATCTTTGGCCTCTCAATACATTTATGAAAATGTAATGTACGTACACAAATATAAAAGTAGTTATTACAAAAATAAGTGATATTCATTCTGTAAATACTAAGAACAAACACAAGCTAGTAGTACCAGTTACTCGACTCCACCGAGTCAGTAACTCATTCTTGGGGCGATGTATACGCATTTACAACAAAATCCCAGAATTAATACAAAATTCGACCTGCTCAAAATTCAAAAACTTTATTAAACATAGTTTGTATAAAAAGGGTTATTATAATATTAAGGAATTTATGGATGATAATAACCCCTAGGAATGAGGTGTTCGCTACCAAGCTATTTCTAATTTGTTTTGTGTGGTTAAATTAAGTAACATACATGATTGTAAGCTGTTATTTTTAAAAAAAAGTCCCGCTGATGTCTCGCTGGTTCTTCCCAGAAGATTTTTTTTTTCCGAACCAGTGGTAATTAAACAAAAGAGTGACTTTCAATAAGTATTATTTATAATCTATATTGAATAAAAAAGTTTCTGTTTCTGTTTTTGTTCCACAAGGCTGCGTGTTATCACCAACGCTGTTTCTTCTGCATATCAATGATATGTTTCAAGCTGGTAAAATTCATTGTTATGCATGCGACAGCATTTGTGATGCTTCATAAACCGGCCGTGCAAATATTTTCCGGGTAAACTTTGCCGGTACCGGGATGAACTTTGTCTAAGTCGAGTCTTTGTTGTATAAAGTCCGGATTGGGCTAAATCTAGTCTAGTTCAATCCGCAAAGACACAAGTTGCGCGTTTACCGCTAAAAAGAAACCCTTTGTCGTATCTTCTCAGTTTCAAGGCACTCCCCTTGTTGCCTCTGCCAGTATCAGAATTCTCGGTGTCGACATATCGAGTGATGTGCAGTTTCATGGCCACTTGGGAAAAAAGGCCAAATCGGCGTCTAAAAAGCTTGGCGTGTTCAGCAGAGCGGGACTAAATTTCATGCCGGCACACTGCTTGCAACTTTACATGGCACAGGTTCGGACCCACATGGAATACTGTTCACATCTCTTGGCAGGGGCTCCCCAGTGCCAGCACGTCTCGAATCGTCGACGAACGGGTTCTTTCCGAGTGGCTTGACTCATTGGCACTGCGAAGAGATGTTGCATCTCTTTACGTATTTTACCGCATCTACCACGGGGAGTGCTCTGAGGAATTATTAGGACTAATTCTAGCCGCTCTATTTCACCATCGCACATCGCGACAAAACTTGCGATACTATCTATACCATCTGGATGATTGGCGGTCCACCACTGTGCGATTTAGAAGAAGTTTTCTTCCTCGCTCAACTTCGTTGTGGAATCGACAACCACCAGAGAACTTTCCGGACCGATACGTCTTAGAGACCTTCAAGAAAAAAGTCTTCCCTTTTCTAAAAGGCAGGCAACGCGTCTGCGAATCCCCTGGTGTTGTAGTTGTTCATAGGCGGCGGTAGTCACTTACCATCAGGTGAACAGCGTACCCGTTTGCCCCCTCTTGTATAAATAGATAGATTGCGGATAAAATACATCCTAGATAACTGCTGGCATTTCTCTCGGTGACTGGTCGTCGCTTCTGGTGATAAGAGTGCTGATTCTTTTCTCGCTCAAAGGATCAGTATAGCCATTCAGCAAGGAAACGCAGCCAGTAGGACTGTATGATGATTTCAATATTTCGTTTTTGTTTTTCTGTATTAAAGTTTTTTTGATATAGTGTATAACCTTTTATGTAGATTTAATTTCATTGTATATAAACATAATTCACATGAATATGTCTAGCATTGTTCGAGAAATGTGATAATAAGTGCAACAATTAAACTATTTTATTAAATATTTCTCTCTATCTGTTCGTCAAGTTGCATTTCAACCAGTTCAGCTATTCCAAAGACTAGCCCGGACAGACAGCGAGACATACAAAAAAATTTTAGTTATTTCAATATTAAAGACAGACTTATTTATAGGTATAGTTAAAACAATAACAAGTAAACAAATCATTTCATATATAAATAATATTTAAGAAAATAATATCTGGTAAATTACAAAAAGAGAAAAAAAAAGAAAATTTTAAAACAAATATTCTTTCAACCGACGACTGACTTCATTGAATTTCTTCTTACTTACTATACTTATTTATTATTGTACTTATACTTTCAAGGCATCAAATAATTATTTTACGTGTAAAAGAATTCACGTTGTTGTTTGATTTATTTCTACAAAATACGTAGACGATAATGAAAATAAATTGCATTTATTTGTCGTTTGTATTTATATATTCAAGCATCGTTGAACTGTTTTATTATTTGCAACCAAAGAGATTAAGAGCACCAAAGAGATTTAAAGGTATATTTATTTAAATGTCTTTGTATATAAGTAACGAATAACGTCAATTCGATACTATTTTAAACCATTTAGCGTTTTAATGTAAATAAATTTAAATACTTTTACCGTTACCGTTACAGCCTATTAAAATCTTCTGCTGTACATAGGCCTGCCCATAGTTTGCCTCATAGAGGGATTTTCCGACAGTTGCCACGCTTGGCAGGCGGGTTGGCAACTGAAGTTTTATTTTTATTTTGAGTTGTTATCAGGAAAATGCTGCTGCCCATCTTCTGTTTTAATTTCCCTCTGTCACCTCTAACGACACCCTAGGGATGATAATATGGGATAGTGGATATTCTTACACCGCCACTACATGGTAATACTTTTAAATCTCTAATATAAAACATGTATACAATGAAAACAGCTAACACTAGACACAGGTCCAGTTCTCCTAATAATGCCTATGAGGCAAAACATGTATCATATGAATAGTGTGTGTTTCTTCGAGTAGTGGTTAAATTGGTGTTGGGGTTTCGTGATGGCAGTGCCAAATACGAAATCATAGAATAGATGTGGTCTTCAAACCGGGTACGTCACTTCATTTTTGACAAAATTATTTAGCTATAAATAATTTTCTCATATTAAGGTTTATTATAGGTGTAGTTGTAGTGTAGTTGTGATGTCGTGTGGTGTCGTTTATTATGGTCGTAACTGGATGAACCGATAACCGATGGGAAGATAGGTTCTAGAATGGCCCTCGTACCGGTAGGCGTAGTGTGGGGCGGCTCCTCGCTGGTTGGGTACGACCTCGTAAGACATGCAGGAAGTCGATGAATGCAGTAGGCTCAGGGCCGTGATTTGTGGCGTTCTTCTGTGGAGGCCTATGTTCAGCAGTGGACTTGTGAAGGGCTGTAATTATGAAGACGAAGATATAGTGGTGGCGTAGAATTCATTACAATATCATCCCGTGGTTTCTTAAGAGGCTACTGAAGAATGTGAAACAGTAGACCGATGTACCGTCTTCTTGATAAAACTATGGCAAATGTGGGGAATATGAGAAATCTAGAAGGAGCTATGTTCAGCTGTTGACTTTTGATATGCTGTAATTAATGATGATGATGAAGCAATAATTAAGACGCGCCGATTCGCTCTGGAGGCTGAAACAGTTCGTTGAACCCTTCCTACTTAGGGCTAAGTTAACTTTAATAAGTGAGCCGTGGTCAGCACAAGGACTAAGGGCTCGCCGTAAAAGATCCCCACCGTACTTCATTCATTAATTCATTGCAGGCTATAAAAGTCAATGCTGACCATAGGCCTTCCCCAGATGAAACAACCAGTTTTATATTATTTTGAGTTGTTATCAGGAAGATGCTGCTGCTCATCTCCGTTTCCGTTTCCCTCTGTCGTCTCTTACGAGACCCAAGGGACGATATGACGTAGTGGATATTCTTACACCGCCACTAAATGAAAATTCCGCTCAGGACAATAACTGCTCGGTCAAAGCTGAGCAACAAGACCAAGGCGACCCCTGCCACGCTATCTGCAACATCAGGGGACTTCACTCGAAACTAAACGCCATCCACTACCATCTCGAGACGGCGAAGCCACCGCCCTCTTCCTGACCGCGACGTAGGTGTCCTCTCCGGCTGATACTTCGTTATCTCTCCCCAGGGTACAAATTGGAACACTCCTTTGTGCCTCGGGCTGGAGTTTGCAGTATACGTCAGGAGGACATCTGTTCTCGACGACTCGCGATCTTGAAGTTTGGACCTGTCCATCCTTGGCTACGCATAGACAGCGACGATCATCCGCGCTTCCGTGTGCCTCTATGAGTCCAGGTAATGCAAAACAGACCGACTCATTGACCACGTCAAATGGCTACAGATTCCTTGTTACAGCAGACCCCATCCGCAGAGATCGTTCTCGACAATTTTAACGACCACCATGCCAAACAACTTGGTTCACGTTTAACCTATTATGCGGGAGATCTGTTCATGGTTTTGCCTTGGCATATGGTCTGACACAACTCGTTACTTCGCCTACGCGATTCCTGATGTGGAGGATCACCTTCCTGTTGGATCTTCTGCTGACCTCTCATCCGAACAGATATCAGGTCTCCGTCGACGCTTCTTTGGCTCCTCGGACCATTGTCTAGTCCGGAATGTAGTGCCACTCGCGCTGAAATCGCGGTTGCATTCTGCAGGCTGCCGCCGTGTTTGGCCTTATAGGTCGGCCGATGGGATAGGATGCGGTATTTCTTTGCATCCTACCCTTGGGCGCAGGTTGCTTCTCGCCGGACGATCCCAACGTTGTTGAGATATTGCATCCCTTTGCATTTTCTTTCGCATCTACCACGAGGTGCTCTGGGGTGTTCGGATTAATCCCAGCCGCCAAATTTCACGAACGCACATCACGGCAAAACTCTGATACCATCCACACCATCTGGATGCTTGGCGGTCCACTGTACTTTCACAAGGAGTTTTCTTCCGCGTACGACCTCTCTGTAGAATAGTTTATCACCGGCTATATAAAAATCATGGATTCTAAGGTATTACCGCCACAAATAAAATTGTTAATTGCAATTTTAAATGCTGTTTCATCACGCTTTCGGTGATGAAGGAAAACATTTTGAAACCCACATGTTTGAGAATTTAAAATAATATTTCGAGATTCAATCAGGGCATATGTTGTGGCAGCGTAAAGAGCATTCCTTATCCTAAAACCCTTAATGTACCTTGTGGTGTCGGTATAAGAACACTACCCATTCCATGGTTGTAAGACTCGACAGAAACAAATCGAGAGATGGGCAGCAGCGCCTTCCTATAAGGACTAAAAATAAAAAATTGCGGTAGCCAACCCTTGCCAGCAAGTGGCAAAACTATGGCCTAGAAAGATATGCATTTCTATAATATACTTACATTTATAAACTATGATTTTTAACAGAATAAGAACAAACTAACACACAGTCTACATGATGGGAAGTGGATGTGACTCACACACATCTACATCTATCCTCAATTAAATTAAAAAGCAGATGCGTTGTCACCTTTGAGGACAAGGTGGAATGCCTTGTTTCAGTAAAAGTTTATACGATTCTCTCTTTTTTCTCTGTTTAATTTTCATTTTAAAAACGTTACTCCCACACTAGGATTTTCTACTGTATTGTGGTTTGTACGTTTTATGTTTTGTAAACGGCAGTTTACAAACATAAATTAATACAATCTAAACATCGAATCGGATCAGATCGAACTAGATGCTAAGTCTCTACTCTCGTCATACGAAACACAGCAGCATTAAGGTGCTATTTTACGTTGGTATAGAGATACCGTGATATGCGCGTGCTGCTAAATATATATATATCGTTATATTCATATAGATGCTGGCATATGCAGATATAACAGATGCTAAGTCAGAGCCTTTTAATTGTCCTCTTACATTATTATTTTGTATTAGTTTTACTTTTACAAGCTATGCGCTTTGGTCAATGAATAAATATTTTATTATAACTATTTATTCATTATAATAAAATGTTGAGAATGGAAATTAAAATTTACGTAAATATAGTGAAATACTGAATAGTGATTGCATGAAAAGGTGATATATTCCTTCAAACCCACACCGGATAAAATCCTAGTAACACAAAGTGTCGTTTTAAAGTGAATGCCCAGCCAGTATCGGAATCCTCAGTGCCGACATATCGAGTTATGCAGTTTCGTGGTCACTTGGAAGAGAAGGTCAAATTGGCCTCAAAAGCTTGGCGTGCTCAGCAGAGCGGGACAGTATTTCATACCGGCACCCCGCTTGCAATTTGACAAGCGCAGGTTCGCCCAACATGAAATACATACTGTTCCCATCTCTGAGCAGAAGCAGTGCCAGCTCCTTCCACTTGACCGCATCCAGCGCAGAGCGGTTTCCGAGCTTTTTCTGATCGGCTTGACTCACTGGCACTGCGAAGAGATGTTGCATCTCTTTGCGTATTTTATCGCATCTACTACGGGGAGTGCTATGAGGAATTGTTCGACTAATTCCAACCGCTCAATTTCACCATCGCACATTGCGACAAAACTCGCGATACCATCCATGTCATCTGGATGATTGGCGGTCCACCACTATGCGATTTAGAAGTTTTCTTCCTCGCACAAGTTCCTTGGAATCGATTACTACCAGCGACTTTTCGGATCGATACGACTTAGGAACCTTTAAAAGAGCCTACCTTTTAAAAGGCGGCAAAGCATCTGCAATTCTGGTGTTACAGTTATTCATATGGCGGTATCAGGAGGCATGACACCCTTTGGGCAAAGGAGCATGCGGCTCACCTGATGACGGCATGAGGGGGTCTCCTAAAAAAATTAAATTGAATCAATTTTTAAATATGAAAAGAAAAGTCCAGAAGCGCAATTTAATTCCAATAGCGAGAGGATTTCCTCAGGTACCGAGATTTTCACGCATCACCAACTTCAACTTTTAAAATTTCGGATGTCCTAGATAGCTTTTAATTCCAATATTAAACTAACTTACTGCGATCGTGATTCTTTTATTTACTGAGGGTATATGCGAGGCTAGTGCAGTGGCTGATTATCTGGCTGTGGCGCTTGTGTTGTGGGTTTAATCCGCATGAACCAGTGTTTGTTTGACCTAAATAATCTTCTAGGTCTGGGTGTTTTATCAATGTGCATTTTTTAGAATTTGCAAGAAGATTTAGAAGTTTCTTGATTTTACTGTGAATATTAACTTATTTTATATTCCGATGCTTCGAGCACTTTACAGCACTCATGGTCATGGGGGCACTGAGGTGTTGGACGTCCCAATGTCATAGTTAACCACGGCTACCTTCAGATTAAAATTAAAATTAAAATAAGTTAATATACATGATAAATCCTTAAAAATAGTTTTATATACATAAATATGTAGTGTTAGCAAACATAAGAAATCATTATTACTGAAACTCCCCAGCAGTGCAAGTAATAATATTAATGAGTATGTTAGGGTGGTTCACGACCATCAGTCGAATGGTGGATTCTATTTCACGACTTTCTGAGCTTGTAATCCACAACCTTAACTTACTGTCACTTTAAGCTTATATTATAAATAAATTTAAGTTATATTGCGTCACACTTTAGGCTTCGTTCAGTTTTCCTTTTTTTTACTTTCACTTTAAAACGATACTTTATGATACTAGGATTTTATCCGGTGTGGGTGTAAGAAGGAATATATCACATTTTCATGCAATCTCTATTCAGTATTTCACTATATTTTCGTAAATTTTTAATTTCTATTCTCAACATTTTATTATAATGAAGAAATAGTTATAATAATAAAATATTTATTCATTGATCAAAGCACATAGCTTGTAGTAAGTAAAACTAATACAAAATAATAATGTAAGAGGGACAATTAAAAGGCTCTGATCTGTTATATCTGCATTTGTTATATGCCAGCATTCGTATATGAATATAACGATATATATATATATATATATATATTTAGCAGCACGCGCATATCACGGTATCTGTTAAGTTAGAAGTGTTTGATTTATTTACCAATATACTTTACGGTAGAGCCTATATTATAGTTGTAGCGCGCCTGACTCGGCTTGACAGGCGTAGGACTGCCCTCACAGAATACCAACGTAAAATAGCACCTTAATGCTGCTGTGTTTCGTATGACGAGTGTAGAGACTCAGCATCGAGTTCGATCTGGATCCGATCTTGATGATTAGATAATTTATGTTTGTAAACGGTGTTACAAACATAAATTGCACAATTACAAATCCACAATATAGGAGAAAACCTAGTGTGGAGTAACGTTTTAAAATGAAAAATAAACAGAGAAAAAAAAGAGAGAATCGTATAAACTTTTACTGAAACAAGGCATTCCACCTTGTCCTCAAAGGTGACAACGCATCTGCTTTTCATTCTTAATTGAGGATAGATGTAGATGTGTGAGCCACAGCATCCACTTCCCATCATGTAGACTGTGTGTTAGTTTGCTCTTATTCTGTTAAAAATCATAGTTTATAAATGGGTATTATAGAAATGCATATCTTTGTGTCTGAGCTACTACGACATTTCTGCTTAGTGTTATCTCAGGGGCTAACCTCTTAAAATAATAGGACGTTAGAAATTATGAGATGTGTCCAGCTGTGGACGTAAGCTGTAACACTACTTTTACTTTTCTTACATTTCTTTCGACAATTCTGTGAAAGTTTTGAAATTGTACCGATTCATTCATCGTTTATCACACACTATTACAAGTCCACTACTGAACATAGGCTTCCCATTCGGATAATTACAAGCCTATATCGTTTCTCACAACCCTTTCAAAGTTTCTTGAGAAGATAGTTAACATTCGTCTGTTGGAATATCTCTCAGAAGAAAAAACCAGCGTGAAATAGCAGTATAATTCTAGTGTTTTGTATGGTGATTGTAGAGAACTGGAGCCTTTTTTACTGGTAACGAAGTATTCGATCTTATTCCTCAGGGGTGACAAGTGACAACGCACTAGGACTTTGATTCGTAAGCGATGACAGATGTAGAAGTCTATGGTCCGCAGTATCTATTGATCATCAGCTGATCTTTGTGATCCGCTACCGTTACAGACTATTAAAGTCTACTGCTGAACATTGCCCATACCCCATAGATTGCCCTCACAGGGATATTTGCCATAGTTGCCACGCTTGGCAAGCGGGTTGGCAACTGCAGTTTTTTTATTTTTAGTCCTTATAGGGAAGACGCTGCTGCCCATCTCTCGATTTGTTTCCCTCTGTCGAATCTTACACCCATGGAATGATATCGGGTAGTGTTTATTCTTATACCGACACCACAAGGTACATTAAGGGTTTTAGGATAAGGAAATGCTCTTTACGCTGCCTCAATACATGCTCCGATTGGAATCTCGAAATATTATTTTTAAATTTCTCAAACATGTGAGTTTCCTCACAATGTTTTCCTTCATCACCGAAAGCGTGATGAAACAGCATTTAAAATTGCCATTAACAATTTTATTTGTAGCGGTAATACCTTGAGAATCCATGATTTTTTTATATAGCCGGTGATAAACTATTCTACAGAGAGTTCGTGCGCGGAAGAAAACTCCTTGTGAAAGTACAGTGGACCGGCATCCAGATGGTGGATGATATCAGAGTTTGCCGTGATGTGCGTTCGTGAAATTTGGCGGCTGGGATTAATCCGAATTCCTCAGAGCACTCCCGTGGTAGATGCGAAAGAAAATGCAAAGGGATGCAATATCTCAACAACGTTGGGATCGTCCGGCGAGAAGCAACCATGCTCAAGGGTAGGATGCAAAGAAATACCGCATCCTATCCCTATCGGCCGACCCATAGGAAACACGGCGGCAGCCTGCAGAATGCAACCGCGATTTCAGCGTGATTGGCACTACATTCCGGACTAGACAATGGTCCGAGGAGCCAAAGAAGCGTCGACGGAGACCTGATATCTTTTCGGATGAGAGGTCAGCAGAAGATCCAACAGGGAAGGTGATCTCCACATCAGGAATCGCGGCGGGAGTAACGAGTTGTGTCAGACCATATGCCAAGGCAAAACCATGAACAGATCTCCGCATAATAGGTTAAACGTGAACCAAGCAGTTTAGCATGGTGGTCGTTAAAATCGCCGAGGACCACGATCTCTGCGGATGGGGTTTGCTGTAACAAGGAATCTGTAGCCATTTGTACGTGGTCAATGAGTCGGTCTGTTTCGGCATTACCGCTGTGGGACCTATAGAGGCACACGTAGAAGCGCGGATGATCGTCGCTGTCATGTAGCCAAAAGATGGACAGGTCCAAACCTTCAAGGCTGCCGAGTCGTCGAGAACAGATGTCCTCTCTGACGTATACAAACTCCAGCCCGAGGCACAAAGGAGTGTTCCAATTTGTACCCCGGGTAGGAGAGATACGAAGTATCAGCCGGAGAGGACACCTACGTCGCGGTCAGGAAGAGGAAGGGCGGCTTCGCCGTCTCGAGATGGTAGTGGATGGCGTTTAGTTTCGAGTGAAGTCCCCTGATGTTGCAGATAGCGTGGCAGGGGTCGCCTTGGTCTTGTTGCTCAGCTTTTGACCGAGCAGTTATTGTCCTGAGCGGAATTTTCATTTAGTGGCGGTGTAAGAATATCCACTACGTCATATCGTCCCTTGGGTCTCGTAAGAGACGACAGAGGGAAACGGAAATGGGAGATGAGCAGCAGCATCTTCCTGATAACAACTCAAAATAATATAAAACCTTTGGTTGACTATCTATGGGGAAGGCCTATGGTCAGCATTGGACTTTTATAGCCTGCAATGAATTAATGAATGAAGTACCGGTGGGGATCTTTTACGGCGAGCCCTTAGTCCTTGTGCTGACCACGGCTCACTTATTAAAGTTAACTTAGCCCCTAAGTAGGAAGGGTTCAACGAACTGTTTCAGCCTCCAGAGCGAATCGGCGCGTCTTAATTATGGCTTCATTCATCATCATTAATTACAGCATATCAAAAGTCAACAGCTGAACATAGGCTCCTTCTATAGATTTCCTCATATTCCCCACATTTGCCATAGTTATTATCAAGAAGACGGTACAGCGGTCTACTGTTTCACATTCTTCAGTAGTCTCTTAAGAAACCACGGGATGATATTGGGTAATGAATTCTCTTACGCCACCACTATATTCGTCTTCATGATTACAGCCCTTCACAAGTCCACTGCTGATCATAGGCCTCCACAGAAGAACGCCACAAATCACGGCCCTGAGCCTACTGCATTCATCGACTTCCTGCATGTCTTACTAGGTCGTACTCCAACTAGCGAGGAGCCGCCCTACACTACGCCTACCGGCACGAGGCTGCCATTCTAGAACCTATCTTCCCATCGGTTATCGGTTCGTCCAGTTACGACCATAATAAACGACACTACACCACATCACAACTACACTACAACTACACCAATAATAAACCCTAAATATGAGAAAATTATTTATAGCTAAATAATTTCAGCGTCAAAAATGAAGTGACGTATTACCCAGTTTGAAGACCACATCTATTCTATGATTTCGTACTCTGGCACTGCCACCACGAAACATCACTAACCCCAACACCAAATTAACCACTACTCGAAGAAACACACACACTATTCATAATACGATACATGTTTTGCCTCATAAAGAGGCATTATTAGGAGAACTGGACCCTGCGTTGTGTAACATCTAGTGTTAGCTGTTTTCATTGTATACATGTTTAATATTAGAGGTTTAAAAGTATTACCATGTAGTGGCGGTGTATGGGGGATTCACTATCCAATATTATCATCCCAAGGGTGTCGTTAGAGGTGACAGAGGGAAATTAAAACAGAAATTGGCAGCTGCATTTTCCTGATAACAACTCAAAATAAAAATTTAAACTTCAGTTGCCAACCCGCCTGCCAAGCGTGGCAACTATGGCAAAATCCCTCTATGAGGCAATCTATGGGCAGGCCTATGTTCAGAAGTAGACTTTAATAGGCTGTAACGGTAACGGTAAAAGTATTTAAATTTATTTACATTAAAACGCGAAATGGTTTAAAATAATATCGAACTGACATTATTCGTTACTTAAAAACAAAGACATTTAAATACATATACCTTAAAATCTCTTTGGTGCTCTTAATCTCTTTGGTTACAAATAATAAAACAGTTCAACGATGCTTGAATATATAAATACAAATGACAAATAAATGCAATTTATTTTCGTTATCGTCTGCGTATTTTGTAGAAATAAATCAAACAACAACGTGAATTCTTTTACACGTAAAATAATTATTTGATGCCTTGAAAGTATAAGTACAATAATAAATAAGTATAGTAAGTAAGAAGAAATTCAATGAAGTCAGTCGTCGGTTGAAAGAATATTTGTTTTAAAATTTTCTTTTTTTTTCTCTTTTTGTAATTTACCAGATATTATTTCCTTAAATATTAATTATATATGAAATTATTTGTTTACTTGTTATTGTTTTAACTATACCTATAAATTAATCTGTCTTTAATATTGAAATAACTAAAATTTTTTTGTATGTCTCGCTGTCTGTCCGGGCTAGTCTTTGGAATGGCTGAACTGGTTGAAATGAAACTTGACGAACAGATAGAGAGAAATATTTAATAAAATAGTTTAATTGTTGCACTTATTATCACATTTTTCGAACAATGCTAGACATATTCATGTGAATTATGTTAATATACAATGAAATTAAATCTCATAACAGGTTATACAATATCAAAAAACTTTAATACAGAAAACAAAAACTTGAAATCATCACAGTCCTACTGGCTGCGTTTCCTTTTGAATGGCTATACTGATCCTTTGAGCGAGAAAAGAATCAGCACTTTATCACCAGAAGCGACGATCAGTCACCGAGAGAAATGCCAGCAGTTATCTAGGCTGTATTTTATCCGCATCTCTATATATAGCAGAGGGGGCAACCTACGCTGTTCACCTGATGGTAAGTGACTACCGCCACCTATGAACAACTCACAACACCAGGGAATCGCAGACGCACTGTCTACTACGACCTTGATGCTCCGATTTGCAAGAAACTAGTGATTCAATTGCACAATTCTCGGGAAGTCCATAGGAAAGGAGCTTAGAGAGAAGCGCTTTGTGCCAAACCCGATCAAAGGCCTGCAACGTCCAAACTAACGGCCAGGACCTCCCTCTGACTCTACTGCCCCGCCCATCTATGAGTTAGTGGTTAGAAGATCACAGCTGAGTGAGCTCGACGGAAACCGTACTGGCGCTCACTAATCAGCTGGTGATCCTCAAGGTACCATGAGCTGGCAGCTTATATGGCTTATTATTTCATGGAGGTGATGGCAATAGACCCGCAGCAGTGGAGCTGGTTTCACACCGCCCAGTTCGGGACTTATTGACATCGAGAAAGAGGAGGTTTTGTGTACCCAGATCTGCAACAGCACATCCTGCATGAGCACTCATACTGCGGGATGAACGACGGCGTGTTCCCCGTCATCATGAGTCGAGTTGAACGAAGAGAGTTAGCAGATCGGCTTTCTTCTTTGCGGCATGGACCAGTAAATTAACCTCCTTGTGCAGAGATGGAGAGATGGCCGACAGTTCCCTTGAACATGAGAGACCAGAATGCACGAGTTCCCGAAGAAAGTCGAACTAGTTTCTTGACGATTCTGACTTTGCCTTGGCAATGACACTTTGAAGGACCTGGAGGCGGAATATATTTATTTTTGAGAGCGCCATTTTCATCCCGAGATGTCAATTTTGCAGGAGCGACCAAACCATGGCTTAGTTCTGCCTCCGATAGGTACCATAGATGATGGAATAAAAGTTCCATTCCCTGAAGCACCACGTCAGCGACAGAATCAGCACCATTGTTGGGATCGTCCGGCAAGTAAACCCTCCCCATGGGTAGGATGCATACTGCATCCTGTCCCAATCGGCTGCGAGCGTGAGTGGCACCATACCTGACTAGACAATGGTCCAAGGAGCCAAGAGGGCATCGACGGACACCCATATCCGTCCGGATGAGAGGTCAATAGAAGGTCCAACAAGAAGTGCATGATCCTCCATATCTGGGATCCGTGTAGGCAAAGTAACCAGCTATGCCAGACCATATACCAAGGCAAAACTATAAACAGATCTACCCACATGATCGGTTAAACGGAAACCAAGCCATTCAGGTGGTGGGCGTTAAAATCACCGAGAATCACGATCTCGCGGAAGGGCCTGTTGTAATACGGAGTCTGCAGCCATTTGGACGTGGTCGAAGTCATTTTGTTTCGGTATTACCGCTATGGGACCTATAGGTACCCAGACGCGATGGTCGTCGCTGTCTACGCGCAGCCATAGAATGGACAGGACACCGACACAGGACACCTTCAAGACTGCTGAGGCGTCGAGCAGATGTTCTATCTGACGTATACGCAAACCCCAGCCTGAGGCACAAAGGAGGTTCTTATTTGTACCCTGGTAGGAGAGATAAGTGCACGCCGGAGAGGCTGATAATTTGCTGCTAATTGTGACTGTCAACAAACAGGGAATTAATGATGTAAGCTCAAAAACAATGTATTCGAGCTATATGTGGGATAATGCCTACAGAAAGTTACATACCACATTTTAGATCCCTTAAAATATTAATATTACCCTGTATTTATATATTAGAATTATGTATGTTTGTAAAGTGCAATCCGAATCTTTTTGATATGAGTGTACAACCAACCATCTTCTAACCTTCGTCCTTGGAAACAAAAAATCCAGACAAATGTATGTAAAACTGGCCTTATGAAAAAAAGTGTTGTTGAAATGGCCCCTAAATAATAAAATAAATTACCAGATCACATAAATGTTATAATTCAAAAATTTAAATGTACCTACTCTAAATAATTTTCTTATAGATAAATGTTATTATAATGTCAATGAATTTGTATTTACTAATGATTTAAATATGTAATTTAATAATTTTGCTTTGACTCTGTTTACTATATTTAACTGGTATTTTGATTTGTTTTATTTATATTTATGTTTATGATGTGAGGATATATACATTCGTATGCTGTAAAAGCATTTCACGGAGGTACTAACAAATTATAACATTGATAACCTTGGTACCTATGAAAACGAACAAATAAATTGATTGATTGATTGAGGACACCTGTGTCTCGGTTAGAAAGAGCAAGGCCGGCTTTGCCGTCTCCAGATGGTAGTGGACAGCGTTAAGGGTCGAATGAAGTTCCCTGATGTTGCAAAAATTCACGGATATCGTGTATTTTTAAAGAGATCGAAAAATGGATAAATTAAATGTTCTAAGATGATTATCATAAATCTAACTAACACCACATTAAAATAATTCTACCCAAGAAGGGCAGGTCACTGGTGTTTAAATAAAATAGGTAAGTATATCATTTATTTCGTTGTATCCCCTGAATGCCCATGTTCGTTATTTGTTCGATATAAAACATTAAAATTCGTTTACTAAACCTAATTTTTAATATACTCGTTTTAAAATGAAAGTTTAAATAATGAAAATTTAGTGTAAATGTGTAGTGGCGGTTTTAAAATATCCGCTACCCCATATCGTCCGTTGGGTGTTGAAGAGGCAACAGAAGAAACCAGGAGCTGGTCAGAATTGTCTTCCTAATAACAACTAATAAAAAACGGCCTGTTAAGCGTGGCAGCTATGCCATCTATATGCTATCATCATTATTCTCCACACCTTCATAGGATGGCATCAATATGCCATCCTATGAAGGTGGAGGAGGCCATCATTGGCAGTGGAGTTTTAATAGGCCGTAACGAAACGGACGGAAATAAAAATCGGTTACAACCCACTCGCTAAGCATAGCAACGAAGGCAAATATCCCACTTATAAGGTAATCTATGGGGGAGGCCTCATGTTTAGCAGTGGACTTTGATGAGCTACACTAATGATGACTGATGAAAGTCACACCTATTGTATATAAAGTAGATATCCTGTAGATATCACCTGGTCCACCTGACAGATGCTTAGGTAACACGCATACAAATACAGGTATGTTTTTATTCTTCGAAAATTGAATTGCGCTATACCGTTACCTTTACAGCCTATTAAAGTTCACTGCTGAACATAGGCCACTCCCATAGATTGCCTCATAGGGGAAATATTTGCCATAGTTGCCACGCTGGGCAAGCGGGTTGGCATCCGCAGTTTTTTTTTAATTTTAGTCGTTATTAGGAAGACGATGCTGCCCATCTCCTGATTTTTTCCCTCTGTATGGGGTAGTGGATATACTTACACCGTCCTACACGGTATACATATTTAAAATTAATATAACACATGGTATAGCCAAGTTGCAGCTATATTATGGTTGAAGCAGTAATGAGTCGGCTTAACCGGAAAAGGACTATGCTCTCACAGAAGACTTGCTTAAAACACCATCATTATCATCCTGTGTTTCGCAAGATGAGTGTAGAGAACCAGAAACCCTTTTAAATGGAAACGAGGCATTTCATAAAAAGTTCTAAATAGGGAAAATGCGTCCGCATTTTGATTTTTAATCGAGATAAGATGAAGATGTCTATGGACCACAGGGTCCACTTACCATCAAGTAGAGTGTGTGTAGCTTGTCACTATTTACGAATTTTTTTAAGAAATACCTGCATGCTGATAAGTTATGGAGTTATGGAAAGTTGAATTTTGCTATAGATATGTCAAATTAAGATAAATATACTTTCATATTGCAATAAAATTACCCATGTGTGCAAGCAGTGAATTATGCAAATTCTCAGCCAGAATAATTGACACTTTTGCGTTCGACCTTAGAGTGCGTACGTTGAACCAAGAATAAATCATTATTATTAAACTCGTAACATTAATATTATTAAGCTTAACCTTCTGAATATAATAAATTTGATCTTCGAATAGATGTTACTTATGTTTCGTAGAGCAATTTTCAAAATCCTCAATTTAAAAGCACTCTTTAGCGTAATAGATCAAACTGAACGTTGTAATCATTGTATTCATGCCCTTATGCCGTTTATTTATTTTATCGTCCCTCCAACGAATCAAATTCATTTGAATAAATTTGAAATTTAAAGACAAACTCTTCTCTTGCTTCTGTACCAGGGCTCTTATCGTGAATACTATTTCTGTTAGTTCTGACAGTTATTAAATATATATTTTTTTAATTCACTCAGGTAAACCAACGTATACGTTATATACTCACAGAATACCAGCGTAAAATAGCAGCTTAATGCCGTTTGTATGGTGGTGTAGAGAACCGGAAACCCTTTTTATTGAAAATGAGGCATTCCATCTTAGTCCTCAGGTGTGGTAACGCACCTGCATTTTGATTCTTAATTGAGATAAGATGTAAATGCCTGTGGACCGCAGCATCCACTTAACATCAGGTGGACTGTATGTACGGTTGTCACTCTCATTCTATAAAAGAAACCACATCATATACATCATCTCAGCTCGTTTTTTGAATATTATCATTTTATATGCCAGGAAAATATCATGCTATTATGTCGTTTTATGTCCAATAGATGGCGTTGTAACCATCTGTTTTAATATCGAATGTAACACAGAAGAATTAACCTCTAGCGGGGAACAGCGTAGTGAGTATTCGGTCGCTGCGGCCAGTCAAGTGCACCAGTGGAGACTAGCCATCTGCACAGAATAGGATATAGTGGACGAGTTTGTGCCAGCACTGGTGCTCTCATCGGCTTACTCTCGTAGTCCGATGTGACGGTAATTTGACACGACATGAAAGACATCTGGCGCAATTCCGGCCACGTGTTTTCCGAGGGGTGAAATATCCAACTCCTGACTCGAGTCGCTAATAAGAATTTTGACAGAAAAATCAATAAATAATCATGGCTCAACCGAATGAATTTGGACGATTCGAACCAAGGACCACATGATCGGCTCACGACCAGTAGGCCAACGAGGTAGTCAGAGAATTATACAGATAACTAAGTCTAAATACTTTAAATCGAACTTATAAATAATGTATGACATTCTCTGTTTCTTTTGAGTAAAAGTCATTTTAGAATCCCATCGGTTTAAGCTCGTTTAATACATGTCCAGTTGTTCACATAGAAAAATCAATTATGACAAAAATTATATCAATAAATATAAGGAAAAAATGTGTTATTTTGAGAAAAAATATTAATGTTTGTATTTACAATAGCACTGGTGGCAAAACTCCTTTTCTGCTTAGGAATTAGTCTGAAGGGTACCTTTTTACTTATTTCTGCCGCCAAGCACAGTGCGTACACTGCTATGTCCCGATCTCAAAGGATATGCAAGTCAGTATAATTACAGGCTGTGAGGAATTACTTCTTAGTCCTCAGAGGCGATAACGCATCTGTAGTTTTCTGTTTGTGTTTGAAGTTGGTTGCAGATGGCAATGGGCTGCAGTAGCCACTTACCATCAAGTCCACTGTAAAAACGTTTGTCACTTTAGTTTTATAAAAAATCGGTTTCCTTTTATAAGGAATACTAGTAGTAATACTTTGACATTTTGCTATTCCGCTACTCTCCAAGTAAGTTTAAAAATAGTTTACGACAGTAATTAACCCTAACCATAGAGATAATGTCGCTTCTAAAAATAAATAAAGTTCTTTAGTATTAATAGCCCCACTATCAACTATATATCATAAGCAATCGGTGTTAGATGTAAACCGTAGTGATTATATTCTTTTTGATGTAAACCCAAATAATATCCTTTAGTTATTGTAATAGTTTGAGCCGCTTTATTGTCTTAAACTGTCATATTGACTTTAATTACCAAATTATTGGAATATTCTATAAATTCCCGGTAGATTTTTTTCTTTTATTATGGACTCGTACCTTAGTTCAAGTTCCCGCCAAAACTCTTCAATAGATATTTTTTACAACAAAAGATAACCAATATTTACTCTTTTTCTTTTTTTTAAACGATTTTGGACAGTTATTTCTACAGTTTTACCTATAAATAACTTTGAACCTTACTTTAATTCGCACTTTCATGCAGCGCTCATGAAATCAAAATTTAGAAGTAAAATTCGCATTTCAAATCTGCCCGGATTACGGGTTTGTCGCCACAGTGTCAGACTAATCCCACGGCATTCTTATTTGGGATTCAAATTTCCCAGCTGGCAGCTTATGTAATCCTGTCAAATATATTTCAGTTTGTAAGTCAAGTCGGAAAGTTAGTCTACTATCTGTGCCGATTTTGACTATGCAGGGGCCTAACACCGAGAAAAAAAACAAGTTTTTTCTTTCGCTACTAGTAATCTTTTGGGTTTTTTATACGAAGGGTAAACGAGCATGCGATTCACCTGATGTAGTAAGTATCGAAAGCTATGTACATGACTTTCATAATTATCTACTTTAAGCAGTCCACCACAGGACGTAGACCACTCCATATATTTTAGTTTGTAAGTCATATCACGATTATTCCTTTGGTGTTTGACTTTGAGCTTGTGGGTAGCTGTGTCGCAGCACTATAGGGTACAGGCGCACTGGTTGAAGACTATCATCTACAGACTTGTGGAATGTCCAACGGAAAACCTCACGGAGTTTTAATCTCAGTTTCAGTATTCATTTTATATATATCCAGGTATTTCCAGTCTATATTTTAATAAAGTATACAATGGAACTACCCTCCAGAGAAGACAGGCTAAATGAACAGGTCATCTGTGAGGTCGGTAGCCCTATATGGTATACCGATGTCAAAACTGGGCCTCGACGTAGGCTTTGAATTTATGGGAACGCCTCAAATTCAAACTTAGTATGAATTTGGGTAGCACTATCTTCCAGGCAGAAATTTTCGCCATACTTCAGTGTGCGGAAATCAATCTGCAAAAATACTACGTTAACCATATAATCTATATTAACTCTGATAGTCAAGCACTGCAGCGCTGAGATCAAACTTAGTGAACTCGAAGCTAGTTGGAGACTGCGTAAACCGTCTAAACACCCTGGAGGTAACAACAGGTGGTTTTAAGATGGGTATTGAAGGCAATGACATTGCCGACAACCTCGCAAGGGCTCAAAAGAGTACACAATTTGACCAGAACCATTTTGTGGAATCTAAAAAGCCTCGCCTGATTGACCTGGAAACTCTTTATCACAATAAATCACTTAAGATCTGGTCTGATACACCAGGCTTAAAATATTCTAAAATCTTAATCCAGGCTATTGATCGTAATTCGCTTCGGGCCCTGGGATTAGGTTAAAATAAATTGCGCATTCTGGTAAGAGTCCTGACTGGACGCTGTTGTCTTAAAGCATGTCCATCCTAGGACTAAGCAATTCAAGGATGTGCCAGTTTTGTTCCTAAAAGAAGAAACGCCTTTACACATCCTTACTGATTGCGGACCCTTAATGCAAACGTAGCACTCATCTGGAAATTATGTACCCGCCCAGAAGAAGTGAAATTGCTAAGCGACTTTTCTAATAATTGAGGACGTAGGGCTTAGCAGTGAATATAGACATAGCAGCGATCACCATATATCTTTCAGGTCATAGTGATACTGGTCTCTCTCTCTAGTTCTGCATAGCTGCTCGCACATAATAAAAAAAAGATACTTAGAGGAAAAAATTTGAAGTCTCAATATACTCTGCAACCACGCGGCGAATATTAATTTATACTTACTACACTCTACTATTATACACCATCTGTTTTTTTTTTAAATTAACACTAATATGTCTCAAAACAAATCAAAGTTAAGGTTTAAACTTTAAACATCATAACATTTTTGCTGATTAATGTTTTCGACTGAATTTTAATTGGGTTAACAGTTTAAAAGACAATAAACAAACTCTTTATAGATGAGGACAGCAAATATTAGTTTAATTTTTTACATTCATTCATTAATCGGGACAACCTAAACTTGATCCAATTGGCACCTTTGAAATTGTTTTTTTTTTTAATTACCTGTGTGATGAACGTCAAGACGGTGGGACCGTGCCAAAAAATTAAAAATATTATAACCAATGTTTATTATCTAACTGTTATATTTTTTAGTAGTGTAGTACTCAGTGGGTTCAAAGATATTTAAGAAAACAAACTGTTAATTTCAAAATCCGTAAAATAGTTTTATTCAATTAACATTTAATTCTTAAATAAGAAGCAATAAAATCCGTACATTATTATATTCAATTTTATTTTATAATACAAATAGAGTCCTTGGCAAAAAAAGACCTCAACCTACTGAAATTTCAAAGATTCAAATAATTTAATTTTCCGATTTAAATACACACAGTCTAAAACCGTAATTATAGTGGAATTTACCTGCTCTGTATTAGCGCTGCGTTGTTAAGCCACGAAATTATATGCGACAGAATAGTTCCACAGGGAGCAGCCATTTGTTAGCCTCAATGTGTGTACGATATCTGTCTGAGTCTACAGTAGTGTAATGTTACTAAATTGTTATCGGACATTCTATTGCTATTTGTTTATAAATGTATGTCGTATACATACATGTACAGTATGCGTGTACATGTAACGATTCTTACAGCGGTACGTGTACAGTGTTACATACACAATTGTTATAGCCTATATTATAAGTATCAAGTCAGTACTGTAAGGGGCTTACTTATATAGTTGCCACACTCGGCAAGCGAGTTGGCAACCGCAGATTTTTTAACCGACTTCAAAAAGGAGCAGGTTCTCAATTCGTGTGTATGTTTTTTTGTATGCATGTTACGCGGTATCTTCGCAGATTGTGAACTAATTTTAATGATTCTTTTTTTTTATTAAATAGGTTATACTTCAAGGGTTGTCCCATATAAATGTGGTGAAAAGTTGCGCCTTTAAAGGTAGCAAATAAATAACTTTTAGTAATTTGAAGTCAGTTTTACTTTTTGTGAAAAGTTATAATTAATTAGTTGTTATAAGGAAGACGCCGTTGACCATCTCCAGGTTTATTTCTCTGTCGCTCTTACGATACCCACGAGACGATATGGGATAGTGTATATTCTTGCACCACCACTACACGGTAATCACGGATTTACGTCAGGCAAAATACCGAGAATTGCGAAAGCAGCAGTGTTAACTACAGACAATTGTGTTTGTGGATTAACACAATTTTCAGAACTTCATACTACATTTTTGATGGCCGTGCGCAGTGACTTAGCAATGAGTTAAGGTGCTAAGAGCTTGTTCGAATTTATAAGGACAAACTTCCTGGCCAAGTTTGTCCTATAAAATTTATGTGTAAACTGCCCCACGATACAGCAGAAAATCCTAGTGTGGGGTCAAGTTTTTATAAAATAAAATTATTATTAAATTTAATAGTATACAGAATTGTATATTATAATGTTATATAAATAAATACCCTTAGAAAATACCGCAGTTATAATAATATTTTTATCAAAAGTATTCAGTAGTAGCAAGTATTCAGTTTTTAACGTGGTAGAGCCATGCTGCAGCTATATTAGTAGTATAGTTAGCACGAATGGGTCGGCTCGACTGGGAAGGACCACCTCACATAATACCAGCGTAAAATAGCAGCTCAACGCTGCTGTGTTTCGTATGGTGAGTGTAGAGAACCGGAGACCCATTTTACTGGAAAGAGGCATTCCATCTTAGTCCTCACGGGTGACAACGCGTCTGCATTTTGATTCCTAATTGAGGATAGATAGAGATGTCTATGGGACAGAAACCACTTACCATTAGGTGGGCTGTGTGCTCGTTTGTTACCCTTATCCTATAAAATATACTTGGCCACTTAGATGTCTGCAGACTGTGTCCTAGTTTGTGTGTAAAAAAAATTGAGATTTTAAATAAATAAGCGGGGAGCTAACATTTCTTTCTCGAAATGCTGTACCTTGCTGAAGGATTAAAATACCTTTATGACTATCTCATATTAATTACAGCCACAAAATTTTATCACCGTACACTGTGGCACAACTATACTAAATTCTATCCACATCATCTTAATAGTTGGCTACCAACACTAAAGCTAGCTCAGTGGGCTAGGGCGAAACCGAAGAGCGAGCGACTTAGAAGTGAGGATATCCGCATTATAACCAGAGTGACCGACATAGCCCAACGGATAAGTAAGCTGAAGTGGCAACGGGCCGGCCAAATCTCGAAAAACCGGCAACTCATGGGGAAGCAAGGTGGTTGAGTAAAAACTACCAAGTAAGAAATGTGACAGCCACTAGATGGAGTGACAACCTACTAAGAGATGTAGGAAATCGATGGGGCAGGTGGCTCAAGACCGTGCTTTGTGGCATTTTGGGAGTCCTATGTTCAGCAGTGGACTTGTGATTGGCTGTATAATGACGATAGTGATCTGATAGTGACGATAGTGATAGTAAAATCTACAACCGGAATTTCCCACCACGATGACCACACGTTGGATCATAGTCCAACAGATCCATACGGATAACGGTAAATCGGTGTACAATCGGGTATACACACGTCCTTACTGTTTTATAAGTTCAATCGAAATAGTATTTCGAAATTTCAACTTTGACAAAATATATTTTGCAGGGCGCCTAAAAATGTGCTGACAATCTTTGTACCTACCTTTCATAACGTTTAAATTCTCTGATATTCCATAAATTTAATCACAAAGTTACTTTCGAGCTGAGTTTCAAAATAAATAAACTGCTTTGCGTCTGTCCGTTTGTCCTCTGATTAGATATTGACAAGGGTGGACGTTCTTTTGAGTTTTAACTTGACTTGATTCGGAGTACTCTAAAGATTTTTTAAACTTTTGTCCTTTTCTTTAATAAGGGTTTTACTCATTCTTTTTTATAACGATTTCTTCATTTTCATTCATTTAACGTTTTGAAAAACAACACAACTTTCTAAAGCCAACAAAAAAGCTACTATATAAACTTACGTGCAAAAATCCAAGCCAATAAATTTACTATATAGGAGTCCAGTGTCCATGTAGCTACCTACCACCCTCTTATTTATTTCTGCTGCCAAATAGCAATGGTTGCATTTTTTCATTGCTGAGTTTCGGTCTAAAGGGTAAAGAGAGCCAGTATAAAAACAGGCTGCCAGGCATTTCACATTAGTCTTCAGAGGCGTTGTCACCTCTTTAGCCTCTTTGTTTGAAGTTGGCCACATATCTCTTTATACAGCAGCCACTACTCTCTGGTGGACTGTAAGTTCGTTTTTGGGGTTTCGTACCTGAAGGGTATACATTTACTAAGCATCCGCTGTCCGTCCGTCCGTCCGTCCGTTCGTCCGTCCGTCTGTCTGTCAGGGGGCTGTGTCTCATGATCCGCAATAGGTAGATAGTTGAAATTTTCACCGGTACCGAACCCTCCATGCGCGAGTCTGACTCGCACTTTGCCGGTTTTATTCACTTCAGTTTTATAAAATAAAACAATATATTTTATATGAACATGAATCGCAGACTTGTTTAATTATGATACCACTAGAACAATTAATTGGTAGAAAATTAATTGTAGCGTCGAATTTCATAAAAGATTTTCAACCCGATATGTGGCTCAGGGAATAACCGCCTGCCTTAAAATACTTATACTACGTGAACAAACTGGGGTCGATCCCTGATTTATAACTTGCTCGGCGGTTAAAGAAAACCTGCATGTCCGGGAAATTTAAAAAAAAAAACTGACTTGTAAAGTCGCCTCCTTGGCCATCTTTTGTTTGCAGTTGTAGCAACTATGTATCTTTGGCATCCAGAAGCCACATACCATCTGATGAAGTGTTAGATCGTTTGTCGTTCGTAATAAAAAATTGGTAGTACCAAAGTAAACTGAACGCAGGTACACCGAAATACTTTAAATCAGTGCCATTTTGTGTAGTATAGACTTTCTATACATCAAGTTTTATTTTTATTGAAAAAGGTTGCCAAACGAGCACAAAGTCCAACTGATGGTAAGTGAATGCTGTTGCCCATAGATGTCCACGTCTATCCTCGATTAAGAATTAAAATGCAGATGTGTTGTCACCCCTGAGGACTAAGATTGAATGCCTCGTTAGCAGTAAAAAGTGTCTCCGGTTGTCTACACTCACCATACGAAACACAATAGCATGAAGCTGCTATTTCACGCTAGTATTCTGTGAGAGCGTGGTCCATCTCCGGTCGAGCAGACCCATTTGTGCTACAACCATAATATAGCTGCAGCATGCTCTACCATGTATTGTTCATATTTTAGTTTCTACTACGTACATTGAATATAAATAAAAGAAGGCTCTATAAAAATACAACCAAGAAAATTCTAATGAATCTACTTAAAATGTTATTATTTGAGATATTTTAGCAATCAATATGGACGCTACGCATTTTTTGTAAATTAACGTAAAAGGCGACAGAGGGAAACAAATCAGGAGATGGGCAGCAGTGTTTTCGCATTTACGCTGAATACCAGCGTATAATAGCAGCTTAACGCTGCTATGTTTCGTATGGTGAGTGTAGAGAACCGGAGACCCTTTTTACTGGAAACGAGGCATTCCATCTTAGCCCTCACGGGTGACAACGCATCTGTATTTTGATTCGTAATAGAGTATGTAGATGTCTATTGGCCACAGAAACCACTTACCATCAGGTGTACTGTGTGCTCGTTTGTCAACCTTATCCTGTAAAAATAACAATAATTATAACGACTAAAAATAAAACTGCGGTTGGCAACGCGCTTGCCAAGTGTGGCAACTAAGGTTATTTTCTAGTTGCTTAGGAAGATGCTTCTGCCAATCTCCTGGTTTGTTTTCCTCTGTTGCTTCTTACGACACCCACGTGACGATGTGGGGTAGTGGATATTCTTATACTACCACTACAAAGTAAGGCACATAAATGTTTCTTTATGACATATTCTATTTCTTGTTCTTGGATTGAAAATATGCATATGTTTTGAATTTCAAATTTGGTTTTCAAGCGCAGTGTCGAGTTGCTGAGTTGTCTTTTATCTCAACTTTAACAATTTCACACGCTCTCCGTGACAAATATTTTCGGAAGCAAAATATTGGAAATTTTCTGACCGAACTAAAAGTAATCCACTGTAAGATGGTAAGTGGATGCTGTGGCCCATAGAAACTCATTTGTGCTCGATCTCATTAATCATACCGAAGACTAAGACTGTGTTGTTATTACTAGTAAAAATAAATTTTATACAACCGACTTCAATATAAATAATTTATAATTGATTTTTAAAACTGCTGGACCGATTTCGATAAAATTTAAATGACGTACTTTGAAACAAAAAGAATTTCCATCGGTTCAGGCTTCGAGTAATCAGAAATACACAAAAAATCCGACGCATTGAGAACCTCCTCCTTTTGAGTTAGAATCAGAGAGCCGTGGTAGCTTAGGCTAGGGCTCGCAAATTTCACAGTACGCGAGCAACCCGGGTTGACACCAATGAAATTAACTGCAATTTGTGCTTATTGTTCCGGCGGTGGTGAAACATTTGAAGAAACCTGCATGTGAGATAAGTTAAAAATATTTTCGAACATAGTTCGGCAACAATGGAGCTGCGCGGCGACATTTCTGCCCAAAACTCTCTTAGAATGAGAGAGGCCTGTGCTCAATAGTATAGGCTGAACTTTAACTTTAAGAAGATGTAATAAATGAGCACACCTGATGGTACGTGGATGCTGTATCACATGGACACCTACATCTATTGATGGTGAGGAGTGAAGGACCTTGATAACAATAAAGGATCTCGTCACCATCCGACGGTAGAATTAAACTGATATTGTAATACTATAAGTTAAAAAGTTAATGTTACAGATATACGTACTGAGAGGTCTCCTCATTTCTGAGAGGGTTTAGGCGCGAATTGTAATGCGTGTTAGAACTTCACACAGTCTTGAAATATTTAATCTCAGACATGCATTCACGATGTTTTCCTCTGCCGAGCACGGTAAAATACTATATTATGTAAAACTATACCAGCGATATATATATTAGCGACCATTGTCTTGATCTGGAAGACCATTCACTTGGAGGTTTTTACGTAAAATACACTCCTGGCATTGTTATCTATCCATTGGTGAAGTAAAATCACAATCGGGTCAGCCATACCAAAGATGAGCCTGGACAGACAGACGAAAAACTGTAATGAAAACCAATAAAGAAATATGAAGTAAAATAAAGAAACAACTATTAAAAATAAATCCAAATGTGTGTACAAGCGGTGAATGCGTCAAGTATACTATAGTCAAATAGAAAGACACACGAAGCACACAACTCACACAGGGAAGTAACGAAATGTATAGTATATGCGCACTTACACATGAGGGAGTCGAGAGCGGTGGCGTAGAGGGGGAATGACGGCATAAGAGAGAGTCATGCCCTCTCGGTAGAGAGTAATTATGTTCTGTGGTCATGCCGTTTGCCGTCATGGCATACGAGTCGGTTTTACTCCCAAGGCACGTATATAGAACATCTATTTACACCACATCAAATTTTTTAAAATTGTTATTAAAATTTATAAATGCTTAGTAACAAATAACCTCCTGACCTAAAATAAAAGGCAGTTATTCCGATATTATAGCCATACACCAATCAATTGTATTTATATGTTGTATAGAATATTTGCTGTTATTGAATTGACTTTGATATTGAATAACTACAAATCTAGCTATTTAACATATGATTATGAATATTATATTATAACCACGCTCTCACAGAATGACACCGTAAAATAGCAGCTTAAGTGAGTGAAGAAAACCGGAGATACTTTTTACTGGTAACAAGTCGGGGGTGACAACGTATATGCATTTTGATTTTTAATTGATGATAGATATAGGTGTCTTTGGACCACAGCATCCACTTACCATGAGGTGGACTGTTGGTCATTGACATGAGACATTGTTATGTCATCTTTATTCTATAAAAAAATTATAAATTGAAAATATATTTTAAAGAATTAATGAGGGCCGGCCTACACTTCGCTTACCGGTACGATCTTGCCACACGAGAACCTTTCTTCCCATTCGATTGTCTGTTCTTCGAGCAATATGGCTGGCACATTGCCATTTAAGCTTACTAATCCATTAGTCTATGTCGGTTACTCTGGTCCTACTGCGATAATCCTCGTTTCTAAGTCTATCACGCAGAGAAACCCCGAGCATAGCTCGCTAAGTGACCTTAAGATTCCTCATACGGCCTTTCCGTGGATGTTTTAAGAAGTGACAGAGGGAAACTGAAACAGGAGATTGGCAGCAGCATCTTTCTGATAACAGCAAAATTACAATAACAAACTGGGGTTGCCAACCCGCTTGCCAAGCATCAGCTATGGCAAATAAAAAAATAGAGCAAAAAATACTTACGGTCTAAGAATTTTGCGCATGATTAAATAAATAATATAATTATAGAAAATAATAAACCTTATAAATAGGAAAGGGTCTTTGTAATTATATTATTAAAATGTTTGTTCATTGTACTATGTTATTTCACGGGGTTGCTACGATAACAGATGCTAGGGTAATATCTCGTCATATACTCGTATTCAAATGGCGTTTAGTATTACGAGTAGATGTCCGTGACAAGGATAATGAGACACCTTCTGCGGTTGACCGATATTTGTTGGATAGGTTGGCATCTATTTTAGTGCCTTAATTACCACATGTTTTAATTATGTTATCAATATTCAGCCAACAAACTTATTAGTTATTAGTTACTATATAGTTGATGCATTAGTTATGTGGCTTAATCACTGCTAATTGATTCATCACTGAGAGTGCTTGTTATTTATACGACATGTGACATAAGCCCTGTGGTTCCCGTTAAGTGTGATATCAGAATCAGTATTCTCCGTATAGAAATAACTTTGCTTCAGATAGTTCGACCTTAAAATAAATAATTTAAATATTTTTTTATTTGCAAATTATATGTGATTATATTACCTTTAACTGACACGCGCATCGGTAAAGCGGGGTCTTTGACAATACTCTTACTCCCGGCCAATGCAAAGGTATAAGGTCTGTTCGCTTAGATACGGTCGTCTTTGTTTCGCGCCACTTTGGCACGTGTCGACTTCAAAGGTGGCCGCGTGCGGCGTACACCAGCAGGGAATTCGGCATTTTAAAACGAAGCGCCGTAGTGTAGTTGGGTTTTTTGGTACCTAACTTGTGTTTATTATTTATATTCGTATTTTATTACAATAACCATAAGAATAAAATAGTATTTTATTTGATTTTACTCTAGAGTAGAAAAAAAAAATTAACAAACGCAATAAAAAATAATAAAATAAAAGCAAAATAATAAATGCGCCTGGGTGTACCACCACTAACTTAGTGAACAGACTATATTGTAGTGTAGTCCTGTAGTGTAGGTATTATGTGATGTGGGTTGGTAGGTAGAATCAAATTAAATAAATTATAATAAATACTGTAATTAAGTACCATTTGTAATGAGAACTTTATTCGATGTAACTCGAGGATTTATCCCTATAAGGGAATCAGGATTGTAATAAGATCATACCATGTAACTTGAAGATTGTTGGATTAAGTGACGGTCATTAGAAACCGTCACTTAATCCAACCTACATACCAACGGGATGATTATCCTTTATTTGTTAGAATTTAGTATATAAGGACTGCAATATTTTAATAAAACAGTCTTATTTCAGCCATCGCTACGAGACTTTTATTTGCCCAACAGTTCCCACATCACACTCCCTTTTTAACCGACTTCAAAAGGAGGAGGTTACAATTCGTAAATAAATTATATGTGCAAATCAATTGTGCATGCCCTAAGCGCATTAAAAATTATGTATTAAATGATTATACGTAACTTTTTAAAAGTAGTTTAATACACACAAGTTTTCACTAATAACCATATTATTATACTTCCAATTTTCCAATAATTTTATGTCAAACTTCAATTTAAAAAGGTTGAAAATCCAAAAGTACGACTCATAATGCTCATATGATCATCATCATCATTCAGGTCACTCCATAAAGTCCAAGACGTATTTAAGTATAAATATATTTAAATATATACATCCTACTTACTTTTAGTACGTAGTAGCATTATTTATTCTGTGCTTTTAAAATGTTGTAATAAAATCTGTGATTATTATAATAATCAAGTATGTATCAAATTTATTATATATAGTAAAATAAATTATTACAAGGCTGCTCAAAAACCGAAAATTTTGATTTCTACGCCAAAAATTAATTATAACTAAACAAAAGAAAATTAAACTGCCATTTACATTCCATGGCTTCCCATATTATTGATGAAGAGATTAAAAATAGATTGAGTTAAACAATTCATATTTTCAAAAGTTATCGTGTATAGCACTCCATGCGGACTTGATAAATGTACACCATAAGCCACTAAAACCACTTTTTATGTGTAAAATAGCAATTAATCGATTAAAAGAAAATATTAACAAGTTCAACAATAATTTGTCTTTCTGACTATGTGCTTTTATATCATTTATATGTTTAATATTATTGTTAGTAGTAGTAGTACGATTTCATGCGAAAAACGTTGGAATCTTGATTTTAGGCGCTAGAAGAACATACCTACGCGCTTTGCGCTTAAGGCATGCAATAAGTAAAGTTTGTTTTGAGCAACTGAGTTACAAGTATATAAATAAACCTCGTCTACCGTTCGTCGGTTTGAGCCATTGTTGTTTGATTAGGTATTTTCAATTTCGTTCTTTCAAGTTTTAGCTGAACCCGATTTGAATACCTCTGAAGATTTACGTATTTAAACATAAATGCTGGTTAAGTTAAGTTAAGTTAACCTGATTTTGAATAAAAAGAGCGACATGATCCCGAATTTCTTTTCACTGATAACAAGGCATTCTGGTCCTTAGGAGTGGAGAGGATAGATTTATGTGTCTATAGGCGCCATACGCATTTTCCATCGGTGGACGATGTGCTCCGTGTAATGGCGGTGTAAGAATATTCACTACCCCATATTTTTTTTTATTTATTTAACTGAATTGAAATTTACACTATTAAAGTTTTACAGTCTGCCAAACTGCTCAGCAGTTTGTTGGCATAAAAAAAAGTTCTCTCTTACATCCTAACAAGCAAACAAAATAGCTTAATACAAATATACACACTCATATGTAACAAATTAATAGTATCAATATAAAATTAAAGAGTAATTTAAATAAAAATAGCATTTTTATATATGCATAAATGTACGCGTATTCACATATAAATAGGCTCTCATACATAATAACTACAGCTTATATAGTTGTATAATGGATCGTCACGATACATGTAAACGTTTGCGTGGTAGAGCCATTCTACAGCTATATTAATAGTATAGTTGTATCACGAATGGTTCTGCTCGACCGGGGAAGGACCACGCTCTCACAGAATATCCAGCGTAAAATAGCAGCTTAATGCTGCTGTGTTTCGTTGGTGAGTGTAGAGAACCGAGACCTTTTTCACTGCAAAGAGGCATTCTATCTTAGTCCTCACGGCTGACAACGCATCTGCATTTGAATTCACAAACGAAGATAGATGTAGATGTCTATGGGCTATATCAACCACTTACCATCAGCTGGACTGTGTGCTTGTTTGTCATCCTTATTCTATTAAAAACTGGAGATGGGCAGCAGCATCTATCTAATTAATCTTTCTGACCAACTCTAAATTATAAAAAATGCGTGGTAACTATGGCAAAATCCCCCGTATGGAGCAATCTTAGAGGAGGCATATTATGTTCAGCTGTGGACTTTCATCGGCTATAATGGTGGCTTTCACTCATTTTTCAAAGGTATTAAAATAGTCCATTACCTTTTGTCAGAGTTCTGCAACTCAAACAATTATAATACAAATATAAGATATTTAACATACTTCATTATCTCATCCACAGGCAGCTTTTTACCACTTTTTACTACTTTAACGAAAAAATAAATCTCCATACATTTTCACTCCACCTTAATTAATGCACATTTTTTTATAGAATAAAGGTGACAAATGAGCACACAGTCCCCCTGATGGTAAGCGATTGCTGTAGCTTATAGACATCTACATTTATATTCAATTGAGAATAAAAATGCAGATGCGTTGTAACCCCAGAGGACTAATCAAATAATTAATATTGTTATAATTAATATAAACGTGTTTCATGAAAATTTGATTTTATGTAGTTTTATTTAGGTAAAGAGACGTTGTCAAATTCAAAGGCCGAAATATAGTTCAGACTTAAGAACGAAATCACTTTTATAGCGTATATGGGCTTGGGCTTCATCGGTCATCGGTATGCCTAGATATTTACTAGGTGGTATTTTTTTATATAGAACATGGGTAACAAACGAGCACACAGTCCATCCGATAGTAAGTGGATACTGTGGCCCATAGACATCTTCATCTATCCTCGGCTAGGAATCAAAATGCAGATGCCTTTTCACCCCTGAGGACTAAGATGGAATGCCTCGGTTCCAGTAAAAAAGGGCCTTCGATTCTCTACACTCATCATACGTAACACAGCTGCATTGAGCTGCTATTTTACGCTGGTATTCCGCGAGAGCGTGGTCCTTCCCGGTCGAGTCAACTCATTCGTGCTACAATCATAATATAGTTGCAGCGTGGCTTTACCACGTAAACTCTCAGGCCTGTCACCCAGAGGGGTTGATAGAGAAAACGTACTTCCATTTGGCCCGATCCTGACACACTCCTCTCGCCTCCTTTACCTCCATATATCCACGCATACATGCTCGTCAGTTAAGGATACTTTTAATCTGGCCCCCATCTATATCTATATCTAATAAATAAAATTGAAGTGTCTGTTTATAATGTCAAAATAACAGCTTTTTACTAAATGCACATGAAAGTACATACGGCACTTATAACAAAAACATAATTTTTAAAATTTTGTTTGTCTGTCTGTCCGATTTTGACGGGACTTTCACTGGCAGATAGGTGATGTTATAAGGAGTAACTTAGGCTACTTTTATTTAAGAATAACAATTAGGGTTCCGCGCAAAAAAATTAAAACCCTAAATTACACGCGGGCGAATTCGCGAGGAACAGCTAGTCTTCAATATATCGCAAATTTGGTCTATAAACTTTCATCTAGGACGGCCCTTCCCGACTCTGCTGTTCACTTCTGCAACATAGATTTGTTTTCTCACTCCTTGTGTTAAATTGAACTTCAATAAAAAATAGATTTCCCGGAATTTTATATAATAATATACGTTTGATAAACATACTCCTTATAAAAATACCGTTTGGTAAGTAATGGAGCAATAAGCATTTATTGACGTAGTTATGTTCAGATATATATGACAATAAATCCTTTTAAACCGCCGCGAACCTACCGTTTTTTCCTTATCTATTTCGTACAGGTATACCTGGGGTCATCTTTTTGCGTTGGTCCAGCGACAGTTTTTACTTTTTATGTATATTTTACGGGCATCTATACTATAAAAAATCCCTTAGAGGATCGTTTCTGCACGATGACTATTAAATGATTTCTTATATACGTGGTAGAGCCATGTTGCAGCTATATTAGTAGTATAGTTGTAGCACGAATGGGTCGGCTCAACCGGGGAAGGACCACGCTCTCACAGAATACCAGCGTAAAATAGCAGCTTAACACTGCTGGGTTTCTTATGGTGAGTGTAGAGAATCGGAGACCCTTTTTACTTGAAAAGAGGCATTCTATCTTAGTCCTCACGGCTGACTACGCATCTGCATTTTGATTAGCAAACGAGGATAAATGTAGATGTCTATGGGTCACAGCTACCACATACCATCAGGTGGACTGTGTGCTCGTTTGTCACCCATTCCTATAAAAAAATTCGTGAAACTAATTTTACGAATTGACATCGGTACGTCAAACACCTCAATCCCTCCGTGACCGACACGTCGGAAATTAAAAAGCTAAAATTAAACGATATAATATCTGTAAAATTATATTAATTTAACATTTTTTTTAATTTTTTGGGGTATACTGTAGGGTATACTATACTGTCGACTGACTCGTTGACCTAGTGGTCGTAAAGGCGATTGCTGATCATGAGGGACGGGGTTCGAATCCTGGACCAAAGTTAGTTATTGGGATTTTCTGTCAAGAAATTCTCAATAGCAGCTCCGAGTCAGGAATTTGGCGGTGTTTCACCCCCGTACCCCGGAAAGCATGGAAAGCCGTTGCTCCTGCGCTTGACCTGTCTCAGGTCATGTCGCTTTACAGTTCTATCGGACTATGAGAGTGAGGGAATAGAGAGTGCACCTGTGCTTGTGTATATACTCAGGCACTATAATCCTATCCTGCGCAGATGGCAAGTCTCCATTGAGACTGGACGCCGTGACCGAAATTCGATATGGAGGACATTATTATCAATACAGGTGCCGAAACAACAATTTTTGTTAACGTTGTTCATTTGTCACTTCAGCTTCAAAATTTACAGAAGCTGAAATGATGAGTGAACCTCATGGTAAGTGGCTACTGCAGTCCATGGACACCTGCAGCCAACTTCAAGCAAAGAAGACTATTGGTACATCGTCTCCTCTTAGGTCTAAGATGGAGTGCCTCAAAACCTTTAATTATTCTGGCTCTCTATATCATTCAAGCTGGATCACAGCAGTTCAAACATTTCTTTTTGGTGAAAGAAATAAGTAGGAAGGTGGTACATACCCAGACGGTCTATTAGGTGGAAAAGGAGTCCCACACATAGTAAATGTCTTTCTGTCTGAACGTACATCACACCAAAACCTTTAAACAGATTTGAATAGTACTTTCAGTATTGCGCTACTTAAAAGTAGAATCGTTTTAATAAATATATATAATAATAATGTCCTCCAGACCGAATTTCGGTCAAGGCGGTCCCTCTCAACGGAGACTAGCCATCTGCGTAGGACAGGACTGTAGTGCCCGAGTGTATTCGCAAGCACGAATACACTTGCTATTCCCTCACTCTTATAGTCCGATTTGACGGTGATTCGACACGACCAGAGAGAGAGAAGGCCCAGGACCAACGGCTTTACATACTTTCCGACTTCCTGACTCCGGGCTGCTACCGAGAATTTCTTGACAGAAATTCCCAATAACTGATTCCAACCCGGAACCTCATGATTAGCAACCACTATCCATTATAGAAGCTGGGTACTAGGTCTAATTTTCTGGATATATAATATAATGTACAAACCTCTAGAAAAACTAAGTTTTAGCTTTTAACATAATGTCATTTAGAATAAAACTATTTTTACGGATTTTATCGCGTTTAATTTTACTGATTTTGATTCCCGACGTTTCGGGTGCTTTACAGCACCCATGGTCACGGGGGGGACTGAGGTGTTTGACGTCCTAATGTCATAGTTAGCCCGGCTACCTTCAGTTTTTTGAATATTAATTGTTGGTTCGATCTACGCAGAATGAGCTTACAGTATCTTGAAGTCTTGCAGTGGTATGCTTGGGTTTGGATTTAATTCTGTTAATTATAGGATCCCAAGCAGATGGCAGCACCCATCCATCTTCTCTATTGAAATTAGGATGTTTTTTAATTTCAATAGCCTCGCGTATCATCCTTGGTAGGAATCGGTGTTCTTTTGCGAGGATTTGTGGTCTATCAAATCTGATGTAATGGCGGGGACGATCTTGAACATGTTCACAGACTGCAGACTTCCCAGAGCGTCGGTGCCTCACGTCAGCTATATGTTCGCGGTGTTATTGCGAAATTCAGGCCCTTCGATAATACTTTTATTGTAGTTAAAGTACGTACAAAAAGGTCAAAACAGATCCTACAACCAATGTGCTTAAAACAACAAGCGATCTGTTAAAGAATTACTCCGAAAAATTAGATCTCGACGTAAATTCGATAATACCACCATGTACCAAACCACCGAGGTTGTATGGGTTACCAAAATACACAAACCAAACGCTCCACTACGTCCTATAGTGAGCCAGATCGACTCACCAACTTATAAATTGGCTCAACACTTGGCAAAGTTCTGTCACCGCTGAGAGGACAAACCAGAGTACACGAAGGATTCGTACCATTTTGTTAGTGAGATAAAAGACCTACATCTCTGATAATGAGACTATGGTCAGTTTTGATGTTCAGTCACTATTTACATGCTTATCCATTGAAGACTGCATCTCAATTGTAACCAGGAAGCTAGATGAATACAACATGCCTACAGAATATGCATTACTGTTAAAGCACTGCCTTACATCTGGCTATCTATTGTGGAAGGAGGAGTTCTACAAGCAAGTAGATGGCGTAGCAATGGTTCACCTGTATCTCCCATAGTCGCCGACATATTCATGGAGGACTTTGAGGAGAAAGCCCTTCTTACTGCTCCTGTATATCCAAGATTCTACAAGCGGTACGTAGATGACACTTTCACAATTTTACCATCTGACAAAGTAACTGCATTTTAAACCACCTTAATTCCATAAATTCTAAAATACAATTCACAATGGAGTTAGAGGCAAACAATTTTTAGCTTTCCTAGATATTTTAGTCATCCGAAATCCTGATAACACTATTGGTCACACTGTGTATAGGAAAAAGACCCATACCAACCGATATTTAAATGGTGAATCGCACCATCATCCATCACAGTTAGCTACCGTGGGAAAATCTTTGTTTCAGAGAGCACGAGGGATCTGTGACAGAAAACATCTGGCCGCCGAGCTTCAGCACGTCGAGCAAGTATTGTAAGACAACAAGCTTCGGGTCCCGCGCCTAAGTCACAGTGACCGAGTGAAGCCGGCCACAGTCGAGCGTGTGCCTGCTGTACTACCTTATGTCAGAGGAGTCACAGACAAGGTTGGCTATATTTTGAAGCGAGCTTCTATTAAAACACACTTCAAGCCGCCGAAGAAGATTAGTCAATTTTTACCATCCGTCAAGTGTAATATCCCTCTACAAGATGCAGGAGTGTACAAGCTTGATTGTGAATGTGGTCTCTCTTACATAGGACAAACAAAAAGATCCATTAAAACCCGCGTGAAAGAACATATAGCTGACGTGAGGCACCGACGCTCTGGGAAGTCTGCAGTCTGTGAACATGTTCAAGATCGTCCCCGCCATTACATCAGATTTGATAGACCACAAATCCTCGCAAAAGAACACCGATTCCTACCAAGGATGATACGCGAGGCTATTGAATTTAAAAAACGTCCGAATTTCAATAGAGAAGATGGATGGGTGCTGCAATCTGCTTGGGATCCTATAATTACCAAAATTAAATCCAAACCCAAGCATACCACTGCAAGACTTCAAGATACTGTAAGCTCATTCTGCGTAGATCGAACCAAAAATTAATATTCAAAAAACTGAAGGTAGCCGGGCTAACTATGACATTAGGACGTCAAACACCTCAGTCCCCCCCGTGACCATGGGTGCTGTAAAGCACCCGAAACGTCGGAAATCAAAATCAGTAAAATTAAACGCGATAAAATCCGTAAAAATAGTTTTATTCAATGTGTAGTGTTCGCGTAAATATAAGAAACCATTATGTCATTTAGAAGTTCAGTCGATATAATCTCACAGTTTTATCCGATAATCGCGATGTAAAAAGTTGGGTTGTTTTTCTTTTCTTTAGGATGTATCTTCACAATTAATAATAATTTGAAATAAATAAATTCTTATTCTAATTACAGCTGGTATTTTTATTATTGAATATATATTTACTCATATATGAAATTACTCATTACGTAGTTTTTAAATTATCATAACCACAAAATGATTTATGAGTAGAGCTAAGTTGCGCGCAGAAGATTTAAGTTGTACGTGTTTTTTAAATAGCGCTTATTCTGTTAATGATGCTAAAAAAAAGTAATGTTCTCCTTCAAATAAAAAATAAAGTATAAGTAATTATATGTCCCACTGGGCAGAGGCATCATTCACGGGTTGCAGGATGCCCTATACGGGTAGTGAATTCTCTTACGATGGTAAAATAATACCTAAATTGTTTCATCTGTTGTTTCAAGGTGCCTCTTGATACACCATCAACATCGACTGTCTGTTAAGTTTCGCTTGTATTAATTACTTTAAAAACTTTTTAATATGCTGCAATAACATATTGTTAAAATATTTATTAAATTATTTTACGTCAGACTAGGCTGTATGCGCTTTAAATAGAAAAAACCCTTTGCTTTACCAGATTTTAAAAATGACAATTGCTATTCCTTGGCACATCAAACACGTACTCGTTATATACAGGTTGGTCCAAACAGTGAGGTTATAAAATATTTTTTTGATTCCTCACACCTAGGGGTATCCGAAAATACCCTATGAATGTTCCGCGATTTTTTGTAGTTTTCGAGTTATGATTTTTTTTATCCTTTTTGAAAATGTTCACCCTAAACAGCCTAACATTAAAAAAAAATGTAATTGTGAGATTTTTTCCAAGTTTTTTGTTTGTTGCATGATCCTTATGAGTTGCCCTATTATGCATAAAATAATTAGCTTCCTAACATTCACCGAAGATACAATAATTTTAATCGAAACTTAAAAAAATTCTGTCAGGAGAGTGGGGCTTGAATTTTCAACATTAAATGAAAAATAGAAATAAATGATTTCATACTTTCTAATTAATTTTAAAACTTGCCAGTACCTTAATCTTTCATAATAACATAAAAAATGACACTTAATAGGCCAGTTTTCTGTTACAGACTTCTGAAGTTACTCAGGCAGGAAACTACCTGAATAGTTAATTTGATTTAAAAAATCTTTTTATCATTTCTAGGGCTAAACTAAGATAGTAAATGCTTCAGGTTAGCAAAAATAATTTTATATTGACAACAAAATTGCCGGCAAACTTCTTGAACATTGACCTTGACTGCGCAGATTCGGTTTTACATACAAAATGCGTGCGCAAGCCTTCCCCACTACGCTTATTGTTCAAGATGTTTGCCGGGAACTGGACAAATGATTTCAAGATTCATACTATAACTAGTAAATAATTTAAGATAAATTTATTTAAAGCAAATTTTCGAAATGGCGGCCATTAACTTCGATACACAGTCTACATCGTCTTAAAAAATTTGCTTTTAGTCTTCGAAAAGCATTCGTATTTTCTTTGATTTTTTCTGCGCACTGTCTCAATTTTCCCCTTAATTCATTTTCCGAATTAATTTCTCTAGCATACACCATCTCTTTGTAGAATCCCCAAATAAAAAAATCTATAGGGTTTAAGTCTGGTGAGCGTGCAGGCCATTCGATTGGCCCTGCACGCCCAATCCCTTGTCAATCAATCACTTGTCTTTCAAAATGGCAAGGAGCACCGTCATTTTAAAATATCATATCCCTCCTCGTTTGTAAATTAACTTCAAACAATAAACCATTTAGGTTATTTTGTAGAAATTTCAGGTACTGGGACCCGTTCAACCTAGCCGACAATTCAAAGGGCCCAACCATTTCTCCATTTATGACTCCTGATCACATGTTGATATTAAATCTGTTTTGAAAATTTGACTGCCTTGCTTTTTGGGTTTCAATGGCCCAGCTGTGATAATTGTGAATGTTAAAGACGCCAGTCCTTTCAAACCAGGATTCATCCGTCCAGAGTATCTTGTTAATAAAATCCGGGTTTCCAGCATTATTTGGCAGAAAGCAACACGCCTTGGATAGTCTGCGCCGTTAAGTTGTTGAACACGCTGAATATGAAACGTGATATCTCTGGAAAAAATTATTAGTATTTTTATTGTAGGTTGTCATTGTACGCAATACTAGAGGTACGTACCGATAGAGCACGTGAACGTGAAACTAAAAGTTGGGATTCGCTAGTGGCGTCCTAGCGCCTATTTTTGAATTACGAGCGCTTGTTTAAGGGTCTTCTACATCTCTCTTTTACACACACACAACACATTAGACATTGACAATTCACAGTAAATTAAATGAGTGTGATTTGAAATGGCAGTGCAGCAATGTGTTGGGATTTTGAATAAAGAGGTCTACAAAATAATAAAATGCACTCACCTGATTTCAGTAATCTTAAAACTGAAGTCTTTGGGATTCCAGTCCTTCTCGTAATCGCTCGTGAACTAGTAGAAGGTTCTCTTTCTACTTCTTCAATGATTACATCTCTTCTTTCTGGATCCATTCTGGGTAGTCCCTCGCGACGTTGATTACGCCCAGGAACGCGTCCAGCCATCAGGGTTTCGTGGGTGTTATTAAAACCCTGTAGCTCGGATAATGCTCTAACACTTCTCCTCGCCACTCCAGTTGCTCTCGATAAAGCCGTGCCGCTAATGCGCCGTTTCCTTGGGCAACGCCGTAGAAATAGTGCATCTCTGCGTATTGACTGAGAGAATAACTCATTGCTGAAAGTAATCCAAATCACTAAGCAACTCAAGGTCCATAAAACAAGCACAGGTCTATCGTAAGGCAAATCAAGAATCCGAAACAAAGCGAAGGTAGTAAAATAAGAGATCCAAATAAACGTAAACGTGAGTAGTGGTTGCACGCAGGAAAGCAGTGAACGACTGGCGGGACCGAGCGAGGTGAAAAAGGGACGCGGTCGGTGTGGCGCGGGGCGCGGGGTGCGGCCTGGTAACAAATGGAGCGCAAGCAGGAATGTTTACCTGAGCCTTTGTTTAAAATTCCTTTGTGTGTTTGTGACTGAATATGCTATCATTTAGTTTGAGTGAAATAAAAAACATGTAGTTTGTAGTAAAATGATACCTTAATAAATGTCACGTTTTAACAATAAGTAGTTTTCTTTGCTAACCTGAAGCATTTACTATCTTAGTTTAGCCCTAGAAATGATAAAAAGATTTTTTAAATCAAATTAACTATTCAGGTAGTTTCCTGCCTGAGTAACTTCAGAAGTCTGTAACAGAAAAACTGGCCTATTAAGTGTCATTTTTTTATGTTATTATGAAAGATTAAGGTACTGCCAAGTTTTTAAAATTAATTAGAAAGTATGAAAACATTTATTACTGTTTTCATTTAATATTGAAAATTCAAGCCCCACTCTCCTGACAGAAAATTTTTAGTTTCGATTAAAATTATTGTATCTTTAGTGAATGTTAGGAAGCTAATTATTTTATGCATAATAGGGCAACTCATAAGAATTATCCTACAAACAAAAAACTTGGAAAAATCTCACAATTACATTTTTTTTAATGTTAGGCTGTTTAGGGTGAACATTTTCAAAAAGGATAAAAAAATCATAACTCGAAAACTACAAAAATCATGGAACATACATAGGGTATTTTCGGATACCCCTAGGTGAGGAATCAAAAAAATTATAACCTCATTGTTTGGACCATTCTGTATACAATCGAGCATATATTAACTGTCTCTGACAAGGGATAATGAGACACCTTTTGCAGTCGACCGATACATGTTTGATAAGTCCGCTTCTAGTTACGCGCATTAATGATCACCAATTTTAATCACGTAGACAATATTCCGAAATTTCAATAAAGTTGGCTCAATAGTTTTACTTTCGAAAAGCATATTTAACTGCTTTTAAGCTTATTATATATTAATTGAAGTAACAAAATGAAATAATTCCAGGCTGCAAGGCATTTTCCTTCACAAAATGATAGATTATTTGTCCCTATGACAGAGAATTCGGTATATGATTTTACGAACGAAGTAGGTATATACGTGCTTAAACAGGGGATAAGTGCTCGAATAAATTTCACGGTACGCGAGCAACGAACAACACTAGCTCGGTCCTCGCCAGCAATTATGAAATTATTTTACGTACTGATGTATCACGCGCCCGTCGGCAATGGAATCAAAACAAAAATTCTATGAGCGTTTTTATATGAGACACTGGCCAGTTATAATTTAATACTAGTATTAAAAAGTAATACGATTGTTCCAATTTTTAAATTTAACTCCACATTTTCACGAGCTGAATTGGAGCATCGTGTTTCCTTCCAAAAATGGATCTACGCAGGATCTGTTCTCTGTGTCAGGAACATTTCTGCATGTTGATTTTTTACTATTTCAAATCGGGCAACTGAAAAGCAACTGTGTTCATCAGCGGAACACGGTTTCTTTAGAAAGGTGATGATAAATTTCAACACGGTCGACTATCTTTGAGAGATTAAGAAAGAAGTGACCAGCCTGTGACGACTATTACTGAAGGAAACGTACCTACTAGCAGAGAAAAATTTAATAGAAGAGAATAGAAGAATTACGTATGAAGAGATTCAGCACATATTGTAAATCGGGTCAGAAAGTGTTTACGAGATTTTACGCGAACACTCTCGCATGAGAAGCTACCTCAGCTTAGCGTTGCTTTCCACATAGCCTCACCGATGCATAGACGCATGCTCACGTGGAATGGTACCGCTACATGATTACTAAATTTGAAGCAGCCTTGTTTCGGGGTCATCTCGAACAGCACACCGGTTGAGATTTTGGGTCACCCTCCTTATAAATATAGAAATAGAAATATCTTTTAATAAAATTTGCATTCAGTAGAAAACTCTGTATTTCACTTTCTCCTCCTAATCGTGAAATCAAAACATCGAAGAACGAAGACCAATAATTATAATAAACGTGAAGTAAATTTAAAGCTGATATATGTACGTCTCACAGCTGGGCATGTGAGAGGAGGCATGTGCCTCCTATCATTTCAGAAAGTGTTGTATTTATGGCACCGATATACTTTATATTTGAATATATATATAATATATCATTGAATGTATATAGGTAATGTATAGTATGTATGTATAGTACGTGGTAGAGCCACGCTGCAGCTATATTAGTGGTATAGTTGTAGCACGAATGGGTCAGCTCGAACGGAGAAGGACCACGCTCTCACAGAATAACAGCGTAAAATAGCAGCTTAACGCTGCTATGTTTCGTATGGTGAAAGTAGAGAACCGGAGACCTTTTACTGGAAACAAGGCATTCCATCTTAGTCCTCAAGGGTGACTACGAATTTTGATTCTTAATTGAGGATATATTTAGATGTCTATGGGCCACAGCAACTACTTACCATCAAGTGGACTGTGTGCTCGTTTGTCACCTTTATCCTTTAAAAAAAAGTATGAAGCAGCATCAAAGATGCGAATCTGTAATCATCAATCCACTAGCCAAGCGTGACGATTAAGACAATGAGGGTTAATAATCTTCCGCTCACCAGATGTCGCTAGTTGACACTGAGGTGAAGTTTTTTGTTACATAATGTCAATTAATTGAGAAGTTAGTTTGAAATAAAAGTTTATCAGTTTCTAGAGTGTTATATTAATACACAAAACAATGCCTCAGTGGTTTGCACTTTAATTCTTTGTACTTTTATTACTCTTTTTAAAAATAAATCTACTTTTATGAACCGTCGACGACCGAATTCTTTCTAATCGGTTCGATTCACTGGCGCTGCGAAAGGATGTTACACCTCTTTGCATTTTCTATCGCATTTACCACTGGGAGTGCTCTGAGGAATTGTTCGGATTAATTCCAGCCGCCAAATTTCGCGAACGAACAACGAATAAATCTTACGATACCATCCACACCATCTGGATGCTTGGTGGTCCACCACTGTGCGTTTTACTAGAAGTTTTTTCCTAGTACCTCGATTGTTTCAAATTGAAAACAGTCCCTTCATCCTCGCAATAAAATAACTAAAAGTTTAAAAATATGCATTTGGTCATGGTGGGCCGCCTTATTTTCGCCGACGCCATCCAGTACTCCCTGATGCTGTGCGTGAGGGTAGCCAACAAGTTGACGGTCACGAGGATGGGGAGAACATTGGACCCAAATATGAGGTGACGATAAAAATAATAAAAACCAATAACTTACTCCAAAAGTGTTTAAAATATTATGTATACAAAGCGATAAAGCGTACGTATAAACGACCCGAGCAAGAGTGCTGAATGGCGCTGATCGCAGTTCTGTTTCTCACGTAATATACACGAGCGTAATTTAATTTGTTGGTCTAGTGGTTGTAACACGATTGCAAATCATGAGGTTCATGATTTGCAATCGCGTTATAATCATTATCAACTTAACGCTGCTGTGTTTCATATGGTGAGTGTAGAGAACCGGAGAACCTTTTACTGAAACGAGCCATTCCAACTTAGTCCTCAAGGATGATAACGCATCTGCATTTTGATTCGTAATCGAGTAAAGATGTAGATGCCTACGGGCCAGCAAACACTTACCATCAGGTGGACTATGTGCTCGTTTGTCACCTTATCCTATAAAATATTAGGTCCCGGATTTGAATCCCCGGGACGGGATGAAATCAGTTATTGAGATTTTCTGTCAAGAAGTTCTTAGTAGCAGCCGGAGTCAGGAATTTGGCGGTGTTTCATTCACCTCTGTGCCTCAAAAATTATGTAAAGCCGTTGGCCTGCGCCTGATCTATCTCCAGTCATATGATATTACCATCCCATCGGACTATGAGTTAGGAAACGAGTGCACTTGTGCTTGCGTATTTACTCGGGCACTATATACACCTTGAGACCGGCCGCCGTGGCCGAAATTGGTCTGCAGGACTTTATTATTATTATTTGATTTTAGAGCACGTCGCACGACCGGGGATCGAAGAAATTTGCGCTCGGCGAAATCGGGCGCAACGCATTAAACTTAAAAACATTGCATATTGAGCTATATTAAGATATCGACGGCCCCTACGTACATAAAGACATGTCTAAAACCGAGGTTTACAGGAGAGCGTAATTTATGTTCAAACTGCCTAGAAATAATTCTGTGTACAAACACAAATACTTTTTCTACAAAGTTTATTATCTTTAGGAACTTTATAATGGCATTTAAACATATTTAATTTTTTTTGTATTTTCATAGAATAACTGATAGATGACTGCTTCTACGCTGATATTAAAATGTAAGCATGTCAGACATGTCTATGATACCTTTATGTACGCGGGAAAGAATAAAACTGTGTCTAAAATATAATTTAAATAAAATGTTTTATAAAATCGTAGAATAATGTTCTTGTTTTCTAACGGATACATTAAACATCCTAAGATCGCCACCATGAATTTAAAAATGCATCAATGAAGACATTCGAGGTAGGACTATATTTCTTGAAATGTAAACAAAGACGTCCTAAATAAAATTATCGGGACTGTGTTTTATTAATTAACAAGGTTTATAATTGAAAATTATTTATTGTTAAATAACAATCTTCTTAGCATCTAAACAATAGGTACTTGTAGTTTCATTGCAGTAGGAATTAAACATTAAAAATCACAGTTGTCTAAGGTTAATTATTAACAAATTTTATTTAAGCAAGTTTTATTTTTGTAATTTGTTATATTTAATATTCATCACATCTTTAATTAATTAAGTATGTACAGCTTAATTATCTATCTATCTAATTAGTACTATTAAATCAAAATCACAGCGTTATTTAAGTATGTGCCTCATATTCTATCTACCTTATTGGTAATATTTAATAATCATCACAGCTTCATTCAGACTGATTCATCTTATTACTATAAAATTTTTTTGGTAACTAGTTAAATAAAAAAATAAAATTTATATAAAAAATTTAAGTATAGATTATTTTAATCTTCTTCGTCATCACCCTGTTCTTCCTTACTATGCTTAAGATTCTTGTAAAAGTCATGATATTTTTTTGGGATAATCATTGTATCGCATAAACTAACCAAGTCTTTATATTTTACTTCGGTGATAGGAATAGGATTATTGTACAACTTGTCTAGTTTTGGTTCTTGTTCCTTCTTTTTCCTCCCTCTAGTCAATTTCAAATTCAGGCCACAGTTCAGTTTTCTATAATTTTCTTCAAAAAAATCGTATTTAAATTCAATAATGTCTGGATTATTCCATTGCACTTTTACTTCTCTTATCTTATTCCAAGAAATTTTCTCTGAATTTGTATCTTTTATCCAGTTTTTAGTATGTAGCCAAGCTTTGAAATTCAAAACTAAGTCTTGATTTACTTCTACGACTGTATAAGCTGGGCTATTCTGTTTTGCCCAGCGAACCAGGGTGTACCATTCATCTGGTGTGTAAATAAGTTTATTTTTTGCTGTTCGCTCTATTAATGCGTGAACGCTATCTGCCTCATTTTGAGTATGGCCTTTTTCCAAGAATCGATGGCACACGTCTACTTTGAATGTATTGCTTACATACAAGTACATAAAAAAAACAATACGATTGCGATTCTGACCGGCGCAGTTGTCTGACCAGAATCTAAAATCTTTGACGCCAGCTTTAACTTTGTTGTTAACGAAAGAAAACAAACAACTAGCCACTTCATTGGCGCCACGTTTAGCAACTGTCTCATCCCACATGTAACAAGTAGCTTTCTTTAACCCAGCATCAAACACTGTAAAATTATAGTGATAATTTCCTTTTGTAATACAGCACACTAATTTCGCCATGTGGAGTGTTATTTATTTTTTGAAAATCGAACATCGCTGTGCAAACATTAGAAGGATTTGATTGAGATTCAATTTTATCAACATTTTTTAATTCCCTGGCAAGTTTTTTGTTATCAATGTGTGACTTATGCTTCAGTTTATCATCATTGGTTGGCGAGGTGTTGTTTTTCATTGCGTGACAGTTAAGTTCTTTGTTAATAATATCTTTGTATTGTCTTACAGAAGTAGCTATATTTTCAGTTATATTCAGCTCTTTACACCATACAGTATACAGGTCATACATTTTTTTAAAAGTCAATTCACTATCTAAATACAGTTTATTTGAGTCTTTGCGCGTATAATGACTTTCTATGGGCGCAAAACATTTTACATGTTGAATTACATTTTCTTTCATTGCCGCGTTTATAATAGTTGGATGATTTGAATGAAATCCTCATGTCTTTAGAACAAATACCCGTATTTTGTCATGCTTGTCGATGGCAGATTGTATGAAAGTGTTACTTATAGAAAACGTATTTTTAAACATGGTTTTGCATACCATAATCTTCTCTTTGTGGCCACTACCAGATAAAGCGGCAAAAAACTTATAAACATTTAACCTCTTGGAATCCTGTGTCCATTGTTTTTTCTTATTTCTTTCGTGCGACGCAATAAAAGACCACTTCTGAGAATGATCACCTAGATCCCAAAAGGTTTTGAATATATTTTATGAGCTACCACATCAAATTTTTCAAAACATTTTAATCGACAGTTAGATGGAAATGGAATCTTCATTTGTTTTGCCATTTGTAGTTTTCCGGATCGAGATGTATGAGCTTCACCTAAATTGACAAGCACCTTCCTTTTTTCATCAAGCCAGTTAGATTTGTTAGTAATTCTGTTCCTTGTTATTGCTTTTTTCACATACTGACGCTTTTTTTCGTTGGTGCGTTGTTGATGAACCAGACATTTCACTGGATCCTAACGGGCTTGATCTTAAGGTTGCATCAGATAGGAGAACAGTACTTTCACTTAAATAGTTACATTCGTTTACAGTGTCCCCAAAGGACATGCATGGACTTGGCATTGGTGTTGAACCCCAATTTTCAGGTATTGATGGTGGTGTTTCATTTTCACAAATGGGCGTGGTGAGATCGTAATTTTCAATTTCAACATTCGAAATTTCTACCGTATCGATTATATAATTTAAATCACTTTGCGATAGTATATTAGCTGATATAATATGATTTTGTTCTCCATCACTATGTGCTGGTAGCTTGTCTTTCGTCGATAGAAACTTCCAAATGCCGATCCTCAAGATCCATTGATACATCTTTTCTGTATATACAGGTGTATCTAAAAATAAAAACGTAATGTATGTTTATCCAACAACAGTAATAAACGTAAATGAAAACAAATTCATACATAAATGTTCTAGTTACACGTATATACAAATATGTAGGACATGACTTCATATACTTCGATAACAATAAAAAATTCTTTATTATAATTATTTCATAGAAATCATATTTTAAAGAAACCTGCAACTTATTATAATTATTTGTGCAATAATGTTAATTTAAAGACTATATCATAGTTTAAGCGGATATGTCTGATTTGTCTGCTTTACACTGCGACCGGTTAGAAAAACAATAAATATACTTATTGTTATCGTTTTTGTGTATTATTGAGCGTTTAATATATACTTATTTGAATAACTACTTACCCTCATTAGCTTCAGTAATATAATTAATTAAATCTTGTGCTTCAGAAACGCATAAAACATTATTTCTGGGTTTGCAATATCCACCAATAACTTTGATCTACTGTTATTCATGTTTTACAGTATTATGCAGGAAATATTATGAATACTTTTAACTAAAAACACACCACTAAATCATAACTGTATTAAAACAATCATTTCACCACGCGAACAAGCATCGACACGTCTTCTCTAAGTGAATGAAGTTAAGTCAGACAAGACCGCGCTCGCACCGTGTGCGCTCGCATTTTAAACGCCGTACGAAATGATAGGCATAGATATCCGTATCTACGACATTTATTCGTAGTAATTATCATACTTGTTCTCTTATACGATTTGTAAATGAAGTTAAATACGTAATATTTAGAAAAAAATCTTATATAGGTATGTGCATAAGGAAAATTTAAAGCCAATTATGCAATAAAAAAATGCCATTTTTGACATGACCGTATGTACGTAGGGACCGTCGATATAGATACTTCATTATTAAAGTTACTGTTACTAAATAGATGTATATAACTACAACGTTGCAAGTTCGTCTGGGCAGTCACCACCCACCTACCAATTTCTGCCAATCAGCTGTTCGTGCATAGCTGTGTTCCGGTTTAAATAGTATAGAGAGCCAATATAGTTACAGCCTGTGATCCATGCCATCTTAGTCTTCAGTGGTGACAACATATGTAGTTCTTTGTTTGAAGGTGGACTGTAAGTTTATTTGTCACTTTAATCATATAAATAAAATTTACAGAGAACAAAAATCCCCTTAATAAAATGAGACACAATGGAACATACGTATCATAAGAGATATGTACGCAGCTGTAAAGTTTAATGCTATCTCAGTTGTAAAAGCCAGAGGAATATTATAAAGGGTTCAATGGCGTCGCGGTCACCGCACCGCGTAAACATTTATTGGGTATATTAAAATGAAGACGCGTTACAGTTTAATTTAAAATAAATGCGTTGATTTTTTTTATGTTATAACAATGTACTCCAGACCGACTTTTGGTCACGGTGGTCATTTTAAATCGAGACTAGCTATCTTCGCAGAACAGGATTATAGTGCATGAATGTATACGGAAATACAAAAGCACTCTCTATTCCCTCACTCTCATAGTCCAATGGGACGCTAATCCGATACGACCGAAGAGCGATCAGGCGCAGAGCCAACGGCTTTACGTGTTTCCAGGGCATGGAGGTAAAACACCGCCAACTTGCTGACTTCGGACTGCTACTGAGTATTTCTTGACAGAAAAACCCAATAAGTGATATTGGATCGACCCGTGATTCTAACCTGAGATCTCATGATTAGCAATCGCGTTTACGACCACTAGACCAACAAGGCAGTTTTATATAAGAGGGGACAAACGAGCACATGAATAACTGCAACACCACGGGAATTTTGCACTATGCAAGCGTTGCTGGCCTTTTAAGAACTTTCTTTTTTCTTGAAGGTTCCTAAGTCGTACCGGTCCGGAAAAATTGTCGGTGGTAAACGATACCACAAAGAAGTAGTATGAAAAAGAAAACTCCTAGTATGAGTTTCCCTCTGTCGCCTCTTACGACACCCAAGAGGCGATATGGAGTAGTTGATATTCTTACACTGCCTCTGCACGATTTCTTGTTATATTCTAAAACAAGAGAAAAATTAAAAATCGTTTTAATTTTAAAATTCACCAAAACGTATTCTGGATTTTTTGTTTTACTATTCTAAGCCAGCGCTTAACTTTTATCCCAACTGATGATATGTGGTGTTGCAGTAGAAGATGGTGAAGTTCACTGACTTAACAAAAACCTATTCACTCTTGCCCATATTGTAATCGGATGGAAAGACAGATGCTGGAAACTTATTTGTCTCTATTGCTGTACGTATGACAACCGACGTGGCATAGTTATGTAAACCTTTATGTCCTAAATACGCATGCATGGCGTTAGCTACCGAGCTCTACTAGGTGGTTGGAATCCCTATCAGCCTAGAATTCCGCTTAAGTATATCATCTTTTAACCAATTCCATTTTAGCTGCTCATTATATCAATTAAATTTTAATGTTTATACCGGATGGTGGCGACGTAATAGAATCCATTCATCTTTTACATCCGTCTATGGGGAATGGAAGAAAGATTTTATGGCTTCCCATAAATGGCGATATAACCATATCGTTTACGTCAGAAGTAAAATACTAAGACCTGAGACAGACAGCAGTGTCAAAGGTGCAAGAGGTCTGGTACAGCGATCATCAACAGATCGCCTGAATAGCGTGACAATTAAAATAAATCCTTCCTACAAAGGGAGAGGCCCATGTTCAGCGGTGGACATTTTTTATATCTGTATATACGTTTTTTTTACGTAGAGACATGCTGCAGCTATATTATGGTTGTAGCACGAATGGGTCGGCTCGACCAGGGAAGGACCACCCTATCAGAGATTACCAGCGTAAAATAGCAGTTAATGCTACTGTGATTCGTATGGTGAGTGAAGAGAACCGGAGACTGGAAACGAGGCATTCCATCGTAGTCCTCAGGGGCGACAACGCATTTGCATGTTGATTCATAATCGAAGATAAATGGAGATGTCTATGGGTCACAGCATCCACTTACCATCAGGTGGATTATGTGCTCGTTTGTCACCCCATTCTATAAAAAAGCCTATTAAAGTCCACTACTGAACATAGGCCTCCCCCATAGATTGCCTCATAGGGTGGGGTATTTGCCATCATTGCCACGCTTGGTATGCGGATTGGCAAATGCAGTTTTTTATTTTAAGTCGATATTAGGAACTCGCTGCTGCCATCTCCTGTATTGTTTCCCCCTGTCGCCTCTTACAACGCTCACGGGATGATATGGAGTAGTGGATATTCTTACACCGCCAATACGTGGTAAAGGTTATTACAAGTGCATTTTAATTAAAAAAATATAAATAATAAAATAATTTAAAGATAAAATTAAAGTAATAAAAAAATGAAAAAGCTTAGTGTGAGTGTCACAAGTGAAACTTTGTCTCCTGACGAAGTTTCACTTGTGACACTCACACGAAAAACAACCCCATGTAATACTACTTTGTATATTTACCATATATAGAAGTATATCTTCATTGTAGTGGTTGTGAAATAAAGTTGATCGTTATTATTATTATTTTAAATGAAATTAAGGGGAAATTCCTTAAAATCTATATGTAGGTACAACCGATGCACGTTGCAATCGTAAGTAATGAATATGAGGCATTGTCCTTCCCTGCTGGCTGTATAAGAAAACTTAAGGTCATTTAGCGAACTATGGAGAGAGAGCTCGAATTTCTCGGCGGAATAGAATTCGTAGCGAAGATATCCGCAGTAGAACCAGATTTAACGACCAAGCCGAAAGGACCATTAAGCAGAAGTGTTAATATGCTGGCCATGTAACTCGAAGAATAGAGCCTACTTGTTTTTAAAAGACCAGCAACGCACTTGTGATTACGTTAGTATTGCAGTTGTTCAGCAACGGTAGTCACTTGCAATCAGGTGAGAAAAAAAGAAAAAAAGAACCGATAAATAATGGAGAAGAAAGATGCTTGAATGGCAACCTCATACCGGTAAGCGAAGTGTGAAGGTCAAACGCAAGATGGAGTGTCGACCTAGTGAAACACGCAGGGTTCAGGCTTTTGACATTCTTCTTCTGGGGCAGTCAGGTAAAAAGCTGGTATATTCTCCCTTAACCACCATTCACCTCCACCAAATGGAGTGACGAGTTAAAATGACATAAAAGAAAATAAATCACGTAGTAGTCAGTATACCGTGTATGCTATGTATGAATATCCGCTACCCTATATCGTCCCGTGGGAGGCGAAAGAGGGAAACAAGCCAGGAGATGGGCAGCAGCGTCTTCCTTATAACAACTAAAAAATTAAAAAATGCGATTGCCTACCCGCCTGCTGAGCTTGGCAACTATGACAAATATCCTATGGGAGCCATATATTCATCAATGGACTTTCCACAGAATGTACGGGTAAAAGTACACAAAGTATACCTGTTTATATGGCTTATACATAAGTTTCGTTAAATGATCATATAAACTGGATCAATTATTCAGTATACCGCTGTGATATCGTAAATTTGATCCAACTTCCCGCTAACACAATATATAAGGGACAAGAGAGGATTGTTTCAATCGATACCTTGTTCCAGCTTCACTGCGGAAGTGCATCGTTAGTTACCCTCTCAGTGTTGAATCGGCTTGTCATAAATCGACTAGTAACAGGAACGACGAATTTAAAATGAATGAAATATTGTTATGTATTATTTAGCACAAGGAAACTTTGATAGAAGAATGATTTACATTTTAATTCTAAATTATATAACATAAACACATTGCATATACATATTGCATGCGAAGTGAGGTAACCGTTGATACTTTTTTATTATATCATCTTTAACTATTGTACAGAAAATTAATAAAAGTAATCTACTGCTGGGCACAGGCATGCCCTCATTTCTGAGATGGTTTTAGGGCAAGGAAATATCCGCCACGCTGACCCAATGCATGTTCGCGAACTTCACATGTCTTCGAAATATTTTTTTTTCTTATTTCTCATCATACATTCCCCACGATGTTTTCCCTCACCACCGAGCAGGTGGTAAATCAGCACTTAAAATTACAATAAACAATTTCATTGGTGCCGGCGGGCATCGAACCCGGGTTGCTCGCGTATTGTGAAACTTAAAGCGAATGCTTAGCCCCTGAGCTACTACAGCTCTATTGTACGAGTACAGAGTAATGCAATAAAAAATTACTATTATTATTTTTATTTCTACAATATGTAACAAAAACTCTGTGATTTCCGTTAAGTGCGTTATCAGAATCAGTATTCAAACGTATACAAATATTTTTTGCTCAGAGAACTACCATTAATTTTTTTTTGCATATTGTATGTGGTTACCTCTAACTGACACGAGCATCGGTAAAGGGAGTAAGAGGGGTCTGTGACAATCCTCTTACTCCCCGGATAATGCAGAGGTAATAAAACCACATACAATTTTCAATTTTTTTTAAATTAAAATTAAAGTTTTTAATGTTCGAGTTTTCTTTTTTTAAAAGTTATTTCTTTACGTTTGAACACTGACTCTGATAACGCACTTAACGGGAACCACAGGGTTTTTGTTACTTGTTGTATATCTTTTTTTCATGCCTTTACGGGCGTTAGCGAAGTAAAAAGCATATGATTTTTTTTATTAGTTAGTGTGTTCTTGTATTATTACTATTATAATCAAAAACATAAACCTAAACTATGTTTAGCAGGCGTAGTAGGTTTAGAAATGTAAGGTTTGGAGACGTGACGACAACCGTAGTTTTTATCAGGAAGACCTTGCTACACATCTCATACTTCATTTTCCATTTGTCGCCTCTTATAATACCCATGGGATGATATGTAGTACTGAATTCTCTACTGCCAATACACGAAAACTACAAACTTAATTAAAAATGCATTTAATGAGATTCCCTACCTCATAAATCATAAATGATCAAGTTGTTGTATTCTTCATCATCATCATCATCATCATCATTACAGCCCTTCACAAGTCCACTGCTAAACATAGGCCTCCACCATAGATTACCTCATGTGGGGAATATTTGCCATAGTTGCCACGCTTGGCAAGAGGGTTGGCAACCACAGTTTTTTTTATTCGTTATTAGGAAGATGCTGCTGCCCATCTCCTGATTTGTTCTCCTCTGTCGCCTCTTACGACAACCACGGGATGATATGGGTTAGTGGATATTCATACACCGCCACTACATGATAAGTATATTATTCAAGCATATAACTAATGTCAATTTAAAACAAAGCACTACTTGTCCGTGTACAAACTGCGGAGAACTAGTTTGATCTAGAGTTAACAGCCTCTTGACATTCGCGGAGAAATGTAGAAAAACTATTGACTTATTTCATGAGTGTCGTTCAAATCGTGTTTTCAAAGCGAATATTCAGTTATCATTAATATTTTGTCTTTTTATATTGGATAAAAATCATTTTGACATTATCATTCCAGCCCTTTACAAGTCCACTGCTGAACATATACCTACCCCAAGGAATGCCACAAAGCAAGGTCCTGAGCCATCTGCGCCCATCGAATTATTGCATATCTTACCAGGTCGTCACTCCATGGATAGACAGTAAAAAGTATCAAGAAATGTAAGTGCATAAATTAAATGACAATCGTGGAGCAGGGAGGTGCGTATGTTGATCAATAGTGTCATAAATTTGATAAAATGCCATATATCGATCCAGTCGACCCATTCACGATGCAACCGTAATATAGCTGTAGCGTGGCACTACCACGTATAAAATGCATATCATTTTAAAGAAAATTTAATGTAGATTTTGGATTACCTGTTTATTTTCGGAAGTCTTTCATACTCGGAAATATACTGAGCCTCTGGATTATTGTTACGGTCAGTATATGGGTTGGTTTATTTCTACACAACATAGTCCAATTAATACTCAATGATGTGATTTATTACACCACTTACCATCAGGTGGGATAGTAGTCAATCACTGGCTTATAATAGAAATAAAAGGGAAGGGATAAGAGGAATCCTCCAATATATCCGTTAATACAAGAACTCGGATATTAAAACCACAAAGTTTCTTAAAGTTCAATATTTATAACCGACTTTAAAAAATTAGGATATTTTCAATTCTAGTGTATGTTATTTTTCTAATTGTATGTTACGCGTTATATTCGTCAATTGTTAACCTATTTCGATGATTCTATTTTTTTAAATAGTATATTTTATTCTGATTTTATTTACGAAACTAATTTGTAAAATATCACATATTTTTATAAAGTAAAAACAAGCTTGTTAACGCCATCTAAGTTATTAAAACCTTCGATTTAAATATTAACCTTTTTTTTTAAATTTGTTTATAAAATGGCGTATTACTGTATATGATAACATAAAGAAATAAAATTTTCAACGTGGTAGAGCCATTGCAGCAGTATCACGAATGGTTTGCATAAAAAAATCTCTAAGGAACGTCAAAATCTACACTGCTTCGCAAAAGCAAGATCTTCTCCAAGTTAAACAGGTAAGAAACTCTGGGGTATTTCTCGATGTCATGTTAGATATAGTTTCATAACTTTTATAATATTTCATTTACAACCTAATTAATTTAGTGACAAGAACCACTAGTAACGAGGCATTACTCGTTAGTAGTGACAACGCATCTGTATTTTGATTCCTATTTGAGGATAAAATCTATGGCCCACAACATCCACTTTCCACCAAGTGTTGTCAACTTATACAAGTAACAAAATAAAATGAAGTTAATAAGTGTTTGTTTAATTTTCCAGAAGCAGCCACTTGACAAGTAGAAGCGTTCGAATGTTCAATTACTTACGCTCCGGCGAACTTTTCTATTAGGCTTACCTTCGCTAAGATTGACGTCACTTTAACCGAGTATTTTAATCAAATTTCGATTTACAAGTTTCTGCAATAATAGCAATTACCATGTACGTAGTAAATAAATCCATGGATATGGCCACAACACAATAGGATTAAACACAAGAAAAAAGGATAGAATACACCCGCGCAGAATAGCAGCGAAAAACCGGTAAATATGAGACACCGAACAGTGGCTATGGCAACACTACTACAGAATCATGTTGAGTGTGATGCCTTTTTTGTTGCTGCAGTTATGGAGGGTAGAGGAAAGGAGGACTATCTCTGTGTATGAAAAAGTATCCGTCGAAATATGTTAAATTAGAGTGGCGCTACAATAGCAACAGGGTAAATTTTATTAACAAAAAAAATAATTTGGACTATTTTAAAAAGTTGTATAACAGTTTACACTAAATACTTACTTAACGTATTTGAAGTTCACAAAAATAAAATCACTTTCTACGTCTTCTAATAGCAGTTATTTTAGGCTATATTTAAAAAAAAAATACACAGTACTGTAACTAACTACTCTAGTCACCAAAAATATATATTTTTTTAACTCGGCACACTTTAATCAATCTACAACTGCTACATTCATACCATACCCTGTTTGTACGCTAGCGCCATTCTGGTTGGTTTTTGAACTGTTATTTACAGCCTACAGCTGGACACTTTTTCATCTTGTACCCCATATGAGATTGTCCTCCATACCTCTACCCTCCATAGCTACAACTCATTGTTTTTTTTGTTTTAAATTTAAAAGGTAAAGGAGAAGGAGACGTCTCCATACATTCTTGGGCCCAAGTGTTAACAAGATTAAAGTAGGACCATTTGAAAGCGTATATATAAACAATTCATTGCTGAAAATCTGGCAAGAATTGTCAACCTAGGAGCTGAGTTATTGTAGAATAAGTAAAAGTGAGATTATGTAACAGGTGATTTTTCACTGTTATTACACTGTAACAGGCTATTTTTCACTATAATTACTTAAAAATATAAAAGCTCGATCAGTATAAAATCACCAAAAAAGCTGTGTTAAATAATGAAACGAAATGGTGAAACGATTAACGAAAGTCAATACAATAACAACTAAGTGAAATGAATATTAGGGATATCGATCTGAGATCGATTACTTGAATTGTTTGTTGTAACTGTTACTTGATGGAATGCTGATATTTTGTATTTTTTAATATTATTTTGTAGATATGTACGCAATTATTTTTTATCTCCCTAGTTAACACAGAAAAATAATCGAAAATAGATATTGAAATGATCAATTTAATCGAGAATCGATTATATTGCACTCGTTTCAAACCAATTCATTCATACTTATAGTGAGGACTGGTAGTTAGGTGAGTGCATAACTGATACCCTCGCTTCACATCACTAGTTTATTAAATATCAATTCAGCATTTTAATGGATTTTCCTTCGCCAAGGCTTCGTCGATCAACCAACAGGATGCTCCATATGTTGGTAAGGTTGGCAGTTGGACCCGTGTGGAGTTGCCAGTCCTCCCATCAGGCGCGTCCCCAGGTGGCGGATAGGGGAACGCCACCCAGATATGGGTGGTAGCGGGAAACCGCCGCGGACCAAAACTGGCCGGGGTTTGGCGTACCCGAGGTTCCATTAGGACTAGAAACGCCCGGGGCTTAATGCCCTAAGAGATGGGCCTTCACAGGATCGTCGTTGCTCCCGGTATCGCTCTTTGATTAGAGCGGACAAGGGATGCAACACACGCGGCGATGTGCCAAGCGCACCAATGCTGGGTGACCCCGCGCGGTGACCAAGCGCACCGATACCGGGCGATCTCTGTGCGGCGATGTGCCAAGTGCACCAATGCCGGACAACCCGTAACCCGTACCCCGTGCCCGGGGGGCTCCCGCAGGGCCGCGAGGAAGAAAATCTCTTCAAAAATAACCCCAATCCTAAGGTCTAAGGTGCCGAGGGGATGAATGGCTGGGGGGGAGCCCAGTCCCAAGCCTTGGGGGGAAGGGGTTCAGGGACCGCACCCTGTAAAAAAAAAGGAACCAAAAAAAAATATGCAGTGTGACAAAAAATTTATTCCCCAGGGTGGTCCCGCCAAAAGCGGGGAGTCCACCCCCAGCAGCCTTAATAGGCTCTGTGGCAGCCCCATCGTATTTGGGGGGGCAATCCACTGCATCGCGGGGATGCACAAGCGTCAACCGCGGGTCCCACAACACCTAAGGGGCAAAGTAATAAGGAAGGAGCCGTGTCGGGTGGTACAGCGGTGCCGACACGAGAAAAGCGTGGGCGCTTTAAGCGCCCCAATAATACGCCAGCAAATCAGGCGATGGAGAGCGATGGAGGCGCGTCCGATGGTTCGGCCATATCACTTAAATCGGCCCTATCGGAAGGGGGAAGAAAGCGTGGCCTTAGTCAAGCCCCCAAGTGCTGCGGTTGTGGCTGTTAAATTTGCGGCAGTGTCAGCCACAGCCTCTGAAGAAGAGGCCGCCACAGGCATGGAAACAGAGGAGGATCTTTTCGACCCCTCCGTAACGCCCACGAACACCAGGGCGAAAAAGCCTACCGACCTAGGGTTGGCCCGCGTAATGTCGACGCATAGTGACAATGAGCTTGGCCAACAAATCGAAATAAATTTCAGGTCGTTGAAAGGTAGCAGATCGCTCTCGCAACCTAAAGGCAATTTCGTGAGGGGTATAAGGCTAGCTGTGCGTAATATAAAGGCGGCGACTGAAGAACTTGCGCGAAGGACCAAGACAAGCGAAAATATCAAAAGGCTTGAAAGGAAGAACGAGGAATTGCGATCACAGCTGGCCAGCCTTGCGGCTAAAACGGAAAAACTAACGGAGGAGATTTATCTGCTCCGCAAGCAGGAAACACAAAAGGCCCATCCACCGAACACAGCAGCCACGTCCAATCGACCGGTGCTAGCACACCACAAGGCCAAGCATGGAGAGGGGGACCTTATGGAGCGTATTGAGTCCCTAATCGAAGAAAAATTGGCTATATTTGAGGCCAAGATGTTTCCCGATAGGGTGATCCGACCTCCATTGGCAGGTACGAGTCGAGGTGAGTTACCACAGCGGCTATCACCACCTTTGCAATCGGCTCCATCGTCGCAGCCACAGAAGACGAAAAGGCAAAGGTCGAAGAGAAAAAGCCTGCCTACCCACCGCTGGTCGATCTTCCCCTGCTGGGCTGCGGGTATCGAATGACCCGGTATCGCCCAATGCCAGTTCATGGGTAGAAGTGGCTAAAAGCCCAAAATCAAGGGCCACTGAAAAGCGGATCGCCACGATGGCATCACCTTCCGGTACAGCGAAAGAGGCGGAAAAACAAAAAGTATTGCGTGCTAACATCTGCGGCCGTAACAGTTACGGTGTCGGAAAGCTCCACTACTTATGCCAAAGTAATGGAGGAGGCAAAGGCCAAATACACAGCAGATTTTGGCATCGAAACAGTCCGCCAGAAGCGGGCGGTAACCGGAGGACTCCTGCTGAAATTGGGGTCAGATTGCGGCGCGAGGCGGACAAGCTGGCGGCCAAAATGCGTGAGTTCTCTCAGACCTAAACGTGCGAATCAATCGGCCAGTTAAAACAAGCGACGTTCGACTGAGGGACCTCGACGACGCCGTCAGCACTTTGGAGGTTGCGGCGGCTGAGGCAGAGATTGTTCGGTGGATGACATAAAAGTCGGGAAATCCGCCGAAATCGCAGTAAGGACATGCTGGTGCGAAGTCAAGCAACCCCGCGGCTGCAGTGCGCGCCTCAATTACTGGAGCCCAGCCCGCAATCTGCTGCGGCACTGCCGTGCTAGCTGAGTCACCGCGACAGTGCACAGCATGTCCCTGTGTTCCGATCTCGGGCATTCTGCTGGCCACAGATTAGGGAAGAAGTGCATCCACACCTCCCAAGGGAAGGAAGAATGGTGAGATATCTGCACCCACCAGCAAGGCGGCCACAACGACTTCTGTCGCTGCACCCAGTATTAGCTCGGCTATGGAGGTGGCTGAGTTATAAATTAGCGCCCTGAAGGTCCTCCAGGGCAATCTGAACCACTGCCGTAATGCGGCATCTGCTTATGCAAACCATTGCGGAGTGGCGGGTTGCTTGCGTAGTAGCGGGAGCCCTATGCCGTCCCCGACCACCCTCGCTGGTTCGGTGACGAATCGGGCTCCGTCGCCATCTACTGGGGGTGGAAGTGCCCCACCTGCACTCTATGAAGAGGGCAGGGCTTCGTTGCAGTGCAATGGGGCCCCTGGCCATAGTGGGCTGCTATGTCTCTCCCTAATAGGTCCCTTGCCGACTACGAGGCGTACCTGGACGAGGTGGCGGGTGTGTTCGCGAATATCAAACTCGTCCGTTGATCGCTCTGGGAGATTTTAACGCCCACACAAGGGCTTGGGGCAACCCCAGAGACGATCCCAGGGAGACAGTGATGGTATGGGCGGCTGGGCTGGACCTCCGATTAATTAATCAGCGGTCCGTAAGCACATGTGTACAGTGGCAGAGGAGTCCATCGTGGATCTTACGTGGGCAACTCCTCCTGCAATGCAAATGCTGTCAGGCTGGCGAGTGGCGGAGGAGGCGGTCACTTTGTCTGACCACCGCCACATCGTATTCGATGTCGCACTTCGACAGCCCGACAGTAACCCCAGTCGCCGAGCAGCCCACCGCGGCGTTGGTGTCTCAAACAGCTCGACCGAGACAAGCTCGAAGCCGCCGCCATCGTCGCGTCCTGGCCGAAAACGCCGAAGAGGTTCAGTCAATCCTGAAGTGGAAGCGAACTGGTTTCGGGGTACGATGGCGCAAATTTGCGACCTGTCGATGCCCAGAACCAGTCGCCCCAGCGCAAAACAGTGTACTGGTGGTCAACAGAAATCGCACGGCTCCGTGCACTCTGCTTGCGGTGTCGGCGCCAGTACACTAGAGCCCGAAGGAAGACGGCGAGCTCCGCCTGAGGAGATAGCCAGACTCTACAGGGCATACCGAGCGGCTACAAAGGCGTTGCGAATCGCCATTACCAACGCCAGGTCTCGGTCCTGGAAAGAGCTTCTGGAGGGACTCAACAAAGATCCCTGGGGGCGCCCATACAGGATGGTGCTGGGTAAGCTCCGGCCCTGGTCGCCCCTGCGACAGAGACTCTCGATCCGGATCTTCTGGGAAGGGTCATCAGCACGCTCTTCCCAGAGGACCGGTCAGGTCCCGAAGGTCACCTGCCGTCTTCATGGGAGTGGTGAGATGAGATAGGGGTGACCGTCGAGGAGTTGGACCGAGCCGTTAGCCGCTTAAAGCCCGAACACAGCACCGGGGCCCGACGGAATCAGGCCGGGCCTAGTGCTGAGTCTGGCTGCCCTGGGGCAGGCTCAGACAGCTGTTATAAGCTGTCTGCGGTGTGCCAAGTTCCCACAGCCTGGAAAGAGGCAAGGCTGGTCCTCTTGAAGAAGAGGAGGCAGGGCCGCTGATTCTCCTTCTGCGTACCGCCCATATGCCTGTTGGACGAGATTGGCAAATTGTTCGAGAGGATAGTTGCCACTCGGCTCAGCGGGCATCTGTCGCGCGTCGGTCCCGATTTGGCTGACAGCCAGTTTGGGTTCCGGCGGGAGCGTTCCACTGTAGATGCGATTATGCGCGTCCGCTCCTGTCGGAACAAACAGTATCACAGGGTGGCGTGGCGTTGGCGATAAGTCTTGATATCGTCAACGCCTTTACTTCTACCCTGGGACGCGCAATCGGAGGAGCACTGATACATCATCAGGTGCCCCCCCTCTGAGTATTACTACTTGCGCGACAGGTACATTCTGTACGTGGGGCAAGATGGTAGAAAGATCCGGAGGAGATCAAACGTGGGGTTCCACAGGCTCGGTGCTGGGTCCACTACTGTGGAACCTCGCGTACGATGCGGTTCTGCGAGTCGACCTTCCCGCTGGCGTAAATGTCGTGTGCTGCCGACGACAGGTGATCGCCAGCGGGATAACTAGAAGGCCAAGGAGCTCGCCGAGCTTGGGTGGAAGTCGTCGTCTCCAAAATCCACGAGTTGGGCTTAGAAATAGCGCCTCACAAGAGCGAGGCCCGATGGTTCCATAAATTACCACGGGGCGGGGACCACCACTCGTGCGTCCACGTGGGTGGGTCCGAAGTCAGAGTGGAGGTACATGAGTACCTGGGCCTCCACCTGGACAGTCGCTGGGGCTTCGAAGAACATTTCGAGCGCCTGGTCCCCGAATCGAAAGGGTGGCGGGTGCTATGCGCGGACTGCTGCCCAATCTAGGGGACCGACGGAGGAAGTACGTCGCCTCTATGCAGGAGTTATACGGTCCGTAGCTCTGTATGGAGCGCCTGTATGGGCAAAAGGCTAGCCATCCGACGCTGTAGAACTAAAATTTACAGTTTCCATCGGAGGATGGCCATACGGATCGTACGAGAATACCGCACTATATCCTTTGAGGCGGCGACAATCCTGGCTCGCTTTCTACCACTAGATATACTGGCGGAAATGGACGCGAGGGTGTACGACCGAATCCGTGCCCTCCGCCAGAGTGGTGGTAGTGAGCCAGAAGAGGCGCTCGAATCAATTAAACGGCAGGCGCACTCGACTTGAGGAGCGCTATGAACGCAAACGTGTCATTGGAGCAATCCTGCCGGTCTTCGAAGCCTGGATGCAGCGACGAACAGGAAGACTTACCTACAGACTTACACAGATAATTGCCGGGCATGCTTGGCGGTGATTATCTGTGTAAGATCGGACGCGAGACGACGGCGAACTGCTTCCACTGTGGTGGACGGGACCAGGACTCCGCTTCCCATACGCTCGCAGTATGCCCAGCGTGGGAACGGGAGCGGACAATCCTGGTGAACCGCATTGGACGGAACCTCTCCCTGCCAGCAGTCGTAGCCACCTTCTGTGAATCTGTTATGATTCAGAAGGAGGCTTCTGAGCGGGATCGGGAGAGGGCAGATCCCGCGCGGAGACGACGTCGTCAAGGCGTTCGTCACGGCCCTCCTCTTGAAAACGGTGTTCCCCTACCAGAAACGGGGCCTCCGGGGTTGCAGACACTCGGGGCGGGGGCCTCGAGTGCCTAGTTATGTAACCCCCGAGGAGGACGATGACTCGGAAGTGGTCTCGAGACATCGTAGTACCACTGCGAGGGTGCTGGGGGTAGCATGTACTGCCCCCGGGACGTGCTATTAGTGTAGCAAAGCGATGGAGGGGCCCCGGTTGCGTTCCGAACGGAGATCCCGGGACCCCTCGTATACGCTGATGGTGACCACCGTGGGGTTTTAGCCGGTAGGAGTGGCATAACCTTTTCGTTGCCCCCGCAGCGGAAGGTATCCATGAGGATTTCCCCACGAAAAAAAAAAAGGTTGGCAGTTGGAGTTAAAAGTTGTAATACACTCCTACGGGGTTACTTTTTAAAAAAATGCATTATAATATTTTTTTTATTATTCTTTCAGTCCAGTTCAGATCTGAACCCATCTATTCCATCCATTACGGCCAACAAAACATATGTAGCTGCTGAACATAGAACATAGACCACCACCATTGTGTCTATAGCATCATAATTGGGTTAGCTTGCTTATAAATACTCTAAGTGTATAACGTATTTTGTATAGCCTCATATAGGAGTTTACCATAGGTCCTACACTTGTCAGGTGGCGTTTTTGTAATTTTGAGTTGTTATCAGGAAGTTGCTTTTGCCCATCTCCTGTTTTAATACCTCCTACAACGCCCACGGGGCGGTATGGCGTAGTGGATATTCTTACACCGCCCTACACTGTAGAGATAAATATATAGAGAGATAATTCTTTACTGTACACCAAATCAATACATAAACGAAAGAAAAAAGATAAAAAATAGTGACATAATGGGCGGTCTTATCGCTAAAAGCGATTTCTTCCAGACAACCTTTGGATGGACAGGATTACAAAAAGCAGAAAATTGTGTGGTTTGGTGATGCAGAAACAATATTTATAAAGATTTCCATATAATATACAGAAATAAATAACAAATAAAGACATAAAATACGAATATACATAGATGGTTCGAATTCAAAGGTTAACATAGTGATTGTGTACAAGCTTCTGAAAAACAGATAAAAATTGGGCGCGTCTCACTGACAGAGGTAGGGCATTCCATATACGGGCTGCTTGGATAGTAAACGACCTGTCAAAAAATTTGGTATTATGGATAGGCATTTTTAATGTAAAATTAGAGATTAGATCTAAACCCGTTGGATTACAAGTTATAGCCAGCACTTTTACAAGGAGTCGCTCGACAACTGACGCTGGAGTTGAGCTTATTAAACATATTTTTTGTGCATGGGAGAATTCGGAGGATGCTTTGGGTATATTTTGTGACCTTTCTAAGTCCTTCGACTGAGTTCACCATGAGACATTAATCAGGAAGCTACAGTACTATGGTGTCAAGAACACAGCGCTTAAACTTATTATTTCACTAGCTGTTACCCGCGGCTTCGCCCGCATGGTCACTGGGAAATGAACTATCCATTGCTTTTTGAATTGAAAGAAAACTGAGTTTTATAGATTTGCCAGAGATGCAGCCATTAAAAGGAAACTGAGCAAAATTGATTCGTCAGCCTATTTAAATGTTTTGAAACGCAGCGTATAGGAAAGCATGAAAATAGCCTGTTTATTCCAAATGGAAATGGGACATTTTTAATTAAAAACTGAGCATAATTATCCGTCAGGGATGCAGACTTTTGAAAAGAAACTGAGCTAAATTGATTCGTCAGAGATGCAGTTTTCTGAATTGAAAGGAAACTGAGCCAAATAAAAGATCCGTCAGAGATGCAGCCTTTTGAGTTGAAAGGAAACTGAGCTTAATAGGTCCGTCAGAGATGCAGCATTTGGAATTGAAAAGAAACTGAACTAAATAGGAAATTTTGAATTGAAAGGGAAGATCTGTGGGAATTCTGATAAATTGATTGTGGGAATTTTGAAAAAAACTAACTGAACACTATTATAAGACGCTACTGTACACAATGTTATATGTTTTTCCATTGGGGAAAGAATGTGGAGATTCTGGGCATTTGACACACGCGAACATGCTACATACAGCTGACCATGAGAGAAGCACGGTTTTTCTAAGTTGACCCCCGCTACGTGTAACGTTTGCCCTTGCGCTTTATTAATTGTCATTGCAAAACTGAGCTTAATAGGGAACTGCAACCTTTTGAATTGAAAAGGAAGATCTGTTGGAATTATAGGGATCCGTGGTATAATAACATTTTCACCTTTTCCTACGCCTGTCAAAATTGTAGCACCGATTATGTTCCGTCCAAGATGTGTCACGCGGCCTTGTCCCGTTACATAACCGAGGAGCATCTAAATTTCGCATTAGCATGACTGGGACGCCTAATTTTAATTGAAGCTTATGTGAGGGCACACCTGACAACTCTAGAGAATTTAGAAACTCTACGGGATATGAAGTGCTCTGTTCTGTGTCCATAACTGTGTCTACTGACAAATACTCTATTATTTCTCCTGCCACTTCGCTTAATATATCTGAATTTATTTTGATAACGCTCTCATTTTTTGGTGCAAGAATCGCCCTTTCACATAACCATTTGTCTTCATGCATGTTGTTCGTTAAATCTGAATAAACGCTCGCAATTAATTCGGAATGACTCTGTACTAAATTACAAAAATCTCTCGTCAATTTAACGCAGCCCTCAGCATCCGTTTCCAACCGCCCATCGCCAATTTTTAATAGTGTGTCAGCATAGTTTCCAGCATTGATATCATTATACAAATGCACTCTCATATTCGTAGTAAAACTGAATTTTGTCACCTTGTTCCATAAAATAGACGACTTGAGGCATGCTTTAATTTCATCTGCAGGTGTGCCCTTTTGAATGACAGGTAAAGTTTGGCGAAAGTCACCAGCCAGTAAAACCACCATTCCTCCCATTACATCGGTATTGCTGCGCAAATCCTGGAGCGTTCAATTTAGTGCTTCTACAGCTTTTTTATGCGACATTGTACTTTCGTACCACACTAAAAGTTTGCATTGTCGTAGCATTATACCTCGTGCACTATTTTTGCTAAAGTTGCAGACGGCGATTCTTCCTGGGCAAGATTTAGAGGGAGTTTTAAAACAGAATGTGCAGTGCGGCCCCCGCTTAGCAGCGTGGCGGCTATACCGGAGGAAGCTACGGCCACAGCAATGTTTTTATCTTTCCGTACTTGCGCTAATAATAAATTTAACAAAAATGTCTTCCCATTTCCTCCAGGGGCATCTAAAAAGAAAAGTGCACCATTTCCAGATTCAACCCTAATTTTGGCTGGTGACTGGCACTGCACAGCTTCCTCCATGGTTTCATCCCAGTGATTATCGTTTTCTAAAAGATGCAGAGCTTCACATGTTTCTCTATAAGTTGCGCATTCCTGACCGTTGACAGTTTTAAGGTCTTTATATCCTGTAGGACCCCGAACATGGTGCAGCAGCAATCGCAAACAGAAATATTCAAAATTAGTTACATGGACGGTATACACACGATCTAGGGCATCTGATGACTTTACACCGGGCCAATTTGCAACAGGCGCGCCTTGAATACGGCGTTTCCACTCCTTCCTAGACGTGTTCCAAGTATAATAGCGGGGGACTTCAGAATATAACAACGTTTTGCAAAGGGTCGGTTTGACAAAGTTGAAAGAAGGCTGTTAGTGTAGTTTTTGGCGGTGATGCAATTCTTTCTTGGAAATTTCTTTCGGTGAAATATACACGCTCTCCATTTTCTAAGTGCACAGCAAGGTGAGTAACTGTTGGGTGCCTTTCGTGTAAAGGGAAGCCAAGGAGACGCCACGCTGCCTCGTAACTGCTGACATAACGCCTGCTTGAAAGGTCTGTACTTCATTAACGGGATTTGCCTCACCTTTACTCCTGAGATTAAATATTGTTTGGTCGCTTCCTTTATTTATGTACATACAGATATACTTGATTGCGCGGACAGGCATTAAACATTTTACATAGAATGGGCGAATACGGGACAATCCAGCTGTTATCTAAGGTTTCGAACGCTCCAGAGCGAGATTTGATTGTAACTTTCCTGCCACCATCTTCGGGAGCTCTGCATCTGTATAAAGGGTAGCCATTGTCATTGTGCACTGTTTCTTTTAATAGCTGTTTAGAGAATTTCTTTGTACATTTTCCTTCTTTCATACATGACGATATTGAATTTCGTGCTCCTCATGGACCGTGAATCATATTTCGGACGATGGTATCATACAATTCTTTATCTTGCTCCGGATCCGGAATCTCGGCGCTTATTATGTCGTCTATTCGGCTGCGCCGCAACTTCTCTTTAAGCCATATTAGAATGTGGGCATGCGGTAATCCTCTTTTTTGCCATTCAATTGAATACATGAAGCACTGCACCTCCCCGAAAATTTTCCCTTTGTTAATTACATACATTAATTTTTGTACTTTTAATCTAAATACTCTAGCAACTAAACCGTGTCTGTCAGTACTTTTTTGGCCCGGCATTAGCTCCTCGGTTATTTCTTTCCATGTGGGATTGCAAGTAGAAGTAACAAAAAGATCAGGTCTTCCGTAAGTTCGTACATAGGCGAATGCGTCTTGTATGTACTCATGTAGGTAGCGGGGACTGTTAACGAATGATGAGGCAGAATTACCATTTTACCTTAATCTCTGGGGCTTACATTGGCGTCGCTAGAAACTGCATCTTGTAAATGTATATAATTCTCAACGCGCAGCTTTTTGATTTAAAGATATATAACGGAGACGTTCACTTTCTACCTTCACATACATGTCTACCAAAAATTTATTAAATAATTGTCTACACCGGGCTAAGAGGTTAAAATCATTTTCTCGCAGCATCATATGATTCGCATAAAAATCCATACATGATACTTTTTGTTCGGGTAGGCTCCTTTGTGACCGGGTTAATGAGTGGAATTTGAAAATGATAACCCTCTTGTCCTTTGCAATAAATCAATGGGTATTGCAGAGCGTCATAAAACTTGTGTGTATCGGCTACCCGTTGCAACGTATCATTACGTGCTCGCAAGACAATGTCTCGTGAAAAAAATTGATCACCACTAATTACGGCTGCTATTTCGTTTATCAAAGGTGCATTGTAGCGCCTTTCATGCCCTCCTCGAGGGGTCCGATCCGCGTGAATGACGACTTTATAATCCTCTTCAGGTAGGTTTTCTAAAGCAGTTTTATATGTTTTGACTAAAATGTTACGTTCATGCAAGAATCTTTGAATTTTGAACACTGTGTCTCTCTCAACTCCCTGGATAAATTGGCAGCGACGGTCTACATCAATCAAATTTCTTCGTCACCCATAAAATATACTTGTAAAAATGTATGCTGTTCGTTTTCAGCTGGCAAGAGTGAACCTATTCTATGATAAATTTGCCCTTGCACCGTAAATGTAGGCGAAAATCCCGGCATTATTATTTCCCGGTAAACTCCGAAGGACGTCATTTGAAAACATGAGTTATATTTCCGGATCCTGTTTAAAAAGCGCCGTGACTCATTAGCATCATATAAAAAGAGAGTTTTCAAAGGTTCTTCTGGTTCCGCAAGTAACGGAAGAGACACTTTGCCATTGGAACAGCACATGCTTGCGGTCTCATCTTTCCATTTTAAAGCGCTGCAAAATCGACACGCCTTGTCCATCAGTCCGATAACAACTAACCTGTGATTTTTATAATCAATCAACGGATCATAATTGAATGCTGCGTCATTAAAACCGACCAATTGTTTCTTTGAAAATTTTGTCGACGTTCAGCTTGGAGCTGTGCATTTGCATCTCTTCGCGCCTGTGTCTGTTCTGGTGTTTCAGATGCCCTTATAGTAGATTGACGTTCAGCTTGCTCAATGAGTCTGTGTTGAGTTTCATCAGGTGTTTCCACGGCTCTTAAGGCGGCCTGACGTTCCGCTTGTTCGAATAGCCTTTGCTGACTTTGAGCAGGTGTTTCAGTAGCTCTTAAAGTAGATTGACGCTCTGCCTGTTCAAGACGCCTTTGCTGACTTTGATCAGGTGTTTCAGTAGCTCTTAAAGTAGCTTGACGCTCTGCCTGTTCAAGACGCCTTTGCTGACTTTGAGCAGGTGTTTCAGTAGCTCTTAAAGTAGCTTGACGCTCTGCCTGTTCAAGATGCCTTCGCTGACTTTGAGAAGGTGTTTCAAAAGCTCTTAAAGTAGCTTGACGCTCTGCCTGTTCAAGACGCCTTTCCTGACTTTGAGAAGGTGTTTCGGAAGCTCTTAAAGCAGCCTGACGCTCTGTCTGTTCAAAACGCCTTTGCTGACGTTGAGAAGGTGTCTCAGATGCTCTAAAAGCAGCCTGACGCTCTGCTTGTTCTTGCCTTCACAGTTCAGCATCTTCTAAAGATTCTAGCGATCGAGCTAATCTTTTCGCTTGTCTTTGAGAAGATACTCTTGAAAGGCTGGACTTACGTTTTCGAGGCATTATGAAGTAAAAAACCTATTTATAAAAAAACGTTAATATACCTTAAAGGAATTAAATTTCCTTTTAAATATTTTTTTTAAAAGCAAATCCAAAATATCTAAAAGGAATAAATATTCCTTTTAAATATTTTTTAAAATAAAAACAACAAAACCAATTCAAGACACAACACGAATCCGAAAACGATAGCCAAAAAAAGTCGAATCAACTTAAACCAAATCACAAAAGAAATCGCAGAAAACCGAAATCGAAAGTAGTAGTCAATATAAATATAACCAACGAAAAAAGAAGTAAGTGTATAGGTACCGTATACACTATCTATACTATTAATATTCCTTTGAAATATTGTTAAACAACTTAAAACAACGAAAACCAATTCACGATTCTAATTGACGCGCGGCTAAACGGCGGGAGTTAAGTACATGTCAGGAAACATTTCGTTACCGCGTTTTAAAAACCTAGTAACGACATCTAGCGGAATCAATTTAAACTATGTATACGTTAGTTAATAAGAACTCTCAAAAAATATTTTTCTTATAATTTTGCACAATTTTTCTTATTGTAATACCGATTCATTCATAACCACATATAAGAACTGTATTCATTTCCGTTCAATAAATATTACTAAGGCTTATTAATAAGGCTTACTAAGAACTGTTTCTACCATTGTTAAGTAATAGTTAAGGGTGAAAGCGTGACAGGTGGTGATAGTATTTCTGATCCATACTTATAATCACGCCTGTAACCCTTGCGGGGTAGGCAGAGCATCAACGGATTACTTACTCGTAATATAGTCTGCGAGGTTATCGCCTATTCTGTGAATTACGATGCACCAAAACGTTTGAAGAAAATCAGCTGGTGAATTTTATGTTTTTTATCGCTCTCTTCCCGGTCCTGCGTGGAAAATACAGATCCATACATTTTTTATCTTAATTTTGGTTAAAAGACATAACAATCCAGATATTCTGACCTTCTGTGTTCGTCCATCGTACCGTCGTTCGTCTTGTAGAATCACGGTGGCGCCACCTAGCTGAATTTAATTTTGCAACATATTCGATTTTCCCACGGGAATGATATGTTTTTCCGCTGAAAAAAGTAGCCTATGTCACTCTACAGCCACTGAACTATCCCCATACAAATAATCATGCCATGCCGACGCTCTGTTGCGACGTGAAAGAAGGACAAACAAACAAACAAACAAACACACTTTCGCATTTATAATATTAAATATAGATAGTATGGATATTTAAGTAATAGAATGCAGAAAGTTATTATCAATGGTAAAAGTTCTTCCGGGTCACCTGTACTAATGGGTGTCCCTCAGGGCTCGATTCTCGGCCCATTCCTATTTTGGTATATATTAATGACTTACCTTCCCTTGTAGGGGATAATCATGATATAGTATTATTTGCTGATGATACTTCCTTGATTTTTAAACTTAAACGTCAATCATTTAAATGTGACGAAGTGAATAATGCTATATCAAATTTAGTGTACTGGTTTAACGTTAATAATTTTAAACGCAATTTTAAAACATTTAAACGGAAATAAAACTAAATGTATTAAATTCACAACAACGAATGTTAAAAATCTGGGTACCAATGTATTTTAAATGGGAAAGAACTGAGCCCTGTTGGATCCACTGTTTTTCTTGGCATCACTCTCGACGCAAAGCTCCAGTGGGGACCCCATATATCCAAACTAGCAAGCAGACTAAGTTCTGCAGCCTATGCTGTAAAAAAGATTAGAGGTCTCACTAGTGTCGAGACAGCTAGACTAGTTTATTTCAGTTATTTCCATAGCATAATGTCTTATGGGGTTTTGCTATGGGGAAATGCGGCTGATTCAGAAACTATTTTTGTTTTACAGAAGAGGGTCGTTAGAGCTATTTACAACCTAAAACCGAGAGAGTCTCTTAGAGATAAATTTAAAGAAATAAATATATTAACTTTGGCCTCTCAGTATATTTACGAAAATTTAATGTATGTTCACAAAAACAAAGGTAGTTTTAGTAAAAAAAGTGATATACATTCTGTAAACACTAGGAACGAACACAAGCTATATATATATGATTATATATATGATTATCACTATACTATATGTATAGTGATACCAGTTTCTCGACTCCACAGAGTCAGTAATTCATTCTTGGGGCAATGTATACGCTATTACAACAAGGTCCCGGAAAGTGTACAGGCTCTCTCTATTACCAAGTTTAAATGTTTTGTTAAGCTGAAACTGTATAAAAAGGGTTATTATAGTATAAATGAATACATGATTGATAATAACCCCTGGGAATGAGGTGGTCGCTACCAAGCAGTTTCTAAAATAAATTTTGTACTTAAATAGTTTGTACAACCATTAATGTAAAATTTACTTTTAAAAAAAAAGTCCCGCTGGGTTTCTTGCTGGTTCTTCCCAGGACAGAGGTTTTTTTTCGAACCAGAGGTAAAGTGAAAAATGACTTTCAATAAGAATTACACATGTAATCTATATTGAATAAAAAATTATTCTATTCTATTCTATTCTACAGTGTGTTAATCTTACACTTGATCAAACGAAATGTGCGGATACTACATAAAAAATTATCGGTAAAAAATCGAAAAAAAATTTTTTTATGTAAACTATTTAAAAAATAAAAGCATTTTAATTATTTTTTTGGTAAAATTCCCATCCTTCGGTTTTAAATTATTTTCTCTTTAAGTAAACGGTGTATTTTTTTCAAGATAGTTTTATTTGAAAGTTAGAAAGATTAACTAGCAATAAAAATTAAAAAAACCTACGATATCAAGCAGGAAATTTGTCAAAAATATAATAAGTTAATTTTTTTTGTTAAAAAAATACTTTTCTTTTTAATTTTTGGTCTGTAACTTCAAAACTAGTACGTTGAGATAACAACAAAAATTTAATAAAACATGCTAAAAATAAAAACTTTTTAGCATGTTTTATTAAACTACGTAGCTTACTGTACAAGTTCTCCAAAATAACATGCGTTCTATCTCTTTTCGTTTTTGAAATAATAATCATCAAAGAATGCCATCGGTATGTTGATTTGCGCTTATGCGCCGCACCTACCTCTAATTTGAACACCCCTGGTCGAACAATAGCAGGTAAAGATAAAAAGAGATAGATCAATGAAAGGCGAAACAAGTGAGTGAGAGAGTGAATTGTCGTTTGAATGAGATTTGGGTCTCGTTCTCGTAAGGCATGCAGGCAGCTTTAGCTATTTTAAACAGTTCATCTTGTAACGTTACCTAATTTGCACGTTGAATAAGCTCACCATTTTTTTCGTCGTTATGCCTTCTACGATAGACTCATTGTCTGCTCGTGAAGTAGCTGACATTCATTACATTTACGGGTTTTGTGATGGCAACGCTCGCGCCATCTCTCGAGAGTATCATCAGCGATTCCCGACAAGACCTGCCGTTGACTACAGGGTTTTCTTAGCAGTACATCGAGAATTAAGTGAAAATGGACTGCATCGCCCACATCGTGAACGTGCTCCTACTGTACCGGTGGATGTGGATGAACAAGTGTTGCGTTTGGTGTACCAAGACCCCACAATTAATACTCGACGAATAGCACTCCAATTGGGGATTAATCACGTCCAAGTGTGGAAAATTTTGAAAAAGGAATGTTTAAAGGGGTACCCTTTCATTTTCGAAGAGTGCAGAATTTGCACGAGCCAGATTACGTCGGAAGAAGTGTTTTCTGTTCGTGGCTATTGCGGCAAAGACGATTAGTCCCGAACTTCTGTGACCGTATTTTGTGGACCGATGAGACAAATTTTAACAGAACTGGAATCACAAATTTTCGAAACCTTCACTTGTGGATGCAGGAGGAAAAAAATCCCTTAGCAGTTCGGCCAGCGTCCTTTCAAATCGAATTTTCGATTAATGTTTGGGCTGGAATGATAAGTGATTACTTAATCGGACCATTTATTCTTCCGTGAAGGTTGACAGGCCCAGCTTACCTAACATTTCTACAAGAAGAGTTACGTGACCTGATGAGTGATGTGGATCTACAAAGAGGAGGATGTGGTTTCAGCATGACGGCGCTCCAGCTCACTTCAGCACCATCGTGCGTGATTACTTAAACAAACGATACGGAGACAGATGGATTGGACGAGGCGGACCAGTAGCGTGGCCGGCACGAAGCCCTGATATGACCCCCCTTGATTTTTTTTTGTGGGGCCACATGAAACAGATTGTGTACAGTACTCCAATTAGTACAAGAGAAGAATTGTTACAAAAAATAATGGCTGCGGCTAGTCAAATAAAAGAAAATCGTACTGTATTAAAAAAAACAGTACGTAGTGTGGCATTACGTGCAACTGTATGTATGGATGAAAATGGTGGTCATTTTGAAAATTTAATAAACTAAATCATTTTTCTACGGTTTTTTTTTGTTTTATTCCATAATTTTGTCAATTAAATCATTATTAAATCAATTTTGAACTTTGTGCTCAGATTACCTACCTTATTTTTAGTGATTATCTTAACAACGAAAAGAGATAGAACGCATATTATTTTGTAGAACTTGTACAGCAAGCTACGTAGTTTAATAAAACATGCTAAAAAGGTTATCTCAACGTACTAGTTTTGAAGTTACAGACCAAAAATTAAAAAGAAAAGTATTTTTTTAACAAAAAAAATTATCTTATTATTTTTTTGACAAATTTCCTGCTTGATGTCGTAGGTTTTTTTTAATTTTTATTGCTAGTTAATCTTTCTACATTTCAAATAAAACTACTTTGAAAAAAATACACCGTTTACTTAAAGAGAAAATAATTTAAAACCGAAGGATGGGAATTTTACCAAAAAAAAATTAAAATGCTTTTATTTTTTAAATAATTTACATTAAAAAAATTTCTTTCCATTTTTTACCGATAATTTTTTACCTAGTATCCGCACATTTCGTTTGATCAAGTGTAAAATTAACACATTGTATACTGGAGCCAAGCCCGCTTAAAAATGTTAATCTGACATTGAGTATCTGAAGACAGCATTAAATACGAGGGGTGATCCAAAAGATTACTTTTGGATCACCCCTCGTATCATTAGATAATGAAAATAAAACACGGTAATTAAAGTTAAAATAATAATTTATTTTCTACATAGGCTCCTAACAAATCAATACATTTAGTCCATCTTTTTTCTAAACCCAGGATTCCCTTTGAAAAAAATTCTGTGTCTTGACCCTCCCAAAACGCTTCAACAGCGGCCATTACTTCGCTATCGTCTTCGAATTTCTTGCCTCGGAGGCGTTCCTTGAGCCGAGGAAAGAGGTAGAAATCACTAGGAGCTAGATCTGGCGAATAGGGAGGGTGTTCGAGCAGTTCGAATCCCGTTTCTTGAATGGCAGCCATCGCAACTGCGGCTTTGTGAGCCGGTGCGTTGTCTTGGTGAAACAGCACTCCAGCTCGCAGTTTGCCGCGTCTTTTTTCCTTAATGGCCTCCCGTAATCTTCTTATTTGGTCTGCGTAGTAAGAGCCCGTAATAGTGGCTCCCTTTTCCAAATATTCCACCATAATTATGCCTTGAGCATCCCAAAAAACAGATGCCATAACCTTTCCCGCCGAACTTGAAACTTTGAATTTCTTTGACGTCGGTGAGGAGGCTCGCTTTCAAGTCATCGATTGTTGTTTCGTTTCAGGATCAAAATGGTGGATCCAGGTCTCGTCCATAGTCACAAAATGGAACAAAAAATTTTCTTGATCTGCTTGGAACTTTTCGAGATTGACCCTCGAAATGTCAACTCGATTTTTCTTTTGCTCGTCGGTTAACATTCTGGGTACCCAACGCGCAGAGACCTTTTTCATATGCAACTCGTTCGCAAGGATTCTTTGAACACTGCCATATGAGATCCCTGTGACCTCAGCTACATGCCTGATGGTCACTCTTCGATCTGCCAACACAACATCTTCGACTTTTTTCACGTTGTCTTCAGTGAGGGACGTGGATGGGCGTCCTTCGCGATGTTCATCTTCAGTGGATGTTCTGCCCAGCTCGTAATAATAACAATAATAATAAAACATAGGTATCGATGAGGCGGATATGAAACAGTCAGTTTGCGATGTGTTTTATGCACGCTTGACAAAAGTGCTCAACAGTCTTTTGTCGGGTGTGAATAAGACACACGTATATAACGGTTGGGTCATGCCTGTCCTCATATATACCTTCGGCATGCTCAGGTGGACTCAGACCAAACTGAACGCTCTGGATAGAAAAGTCCGCACTGTTATGACGTCACACAGGATGCATCACCCGAGATCGTCAGTAATGAGGCTGTACTTGCCGCGGAAACATGGTGGGTGCGGCTTTTTGAGCGCTCTCACCATGCATAATCGCGAAGTGTGCAGCCTCCGTAATTACTTTCTGGCGAGATCGGATGATCCATTCTACAGGGACGTCATTTCGTGTGATAAAGGGCTTACTCCTCTATCCTTAGCCAACGAGCAATGGCAAGACACAGCAGTACAGTGCATTTCCGACCGGGAGACCGTATGGAAGGAGAAGGAGCTCCACGGGAGGTTCTACAAGGCTCTACATGAGCCTTTCGTAGACACAGTCGCCTCCCTCCACTGGCTACGTTTCGGTGACCTCTTTGGGGAAACCGAGGGTTTTGTCCGTGCGATACAGGATCAGGTTATTAAGACCAACAATTATCGCAGATACATCCTAAAGGATGGCGCCGTCGACATCTGTCGAGCTTGTCGCTACTAGGTTGTGTCTGTGCAAATACCTAGTAGCCAGGATTCTACACCAGGAGCTCGCTCTGAAATACGGTCTCGTGTATAGGAAAATGCCATATTATAAGTAATTGCCGGAAGCCATGCTCGAAAATGACCGCACCAGGCTCTACTGGGACCGGGCCATCATCACAGATAGGACTATTCTTGCGAATAAGCCTGATATTGTGCTGATGGACCGGGCACAGTCAAGGATATTTTTGGTCGATATTACCATTCCTTATGACGAGAACCTCGTGAAAGCCGAAACAGATAAGCTGACAAAATATCTAGACCTGGCTCACGAGGTGACCGACATGGGGTGGTCTGCCGACCGAAATTATTCCTGTGGTCGTTTCTGCGAACGGGCTAATCCCGGTCAGCCTCTCGGGTCATCTGAGGCGACTGGGACTCCGTGAAGGACCGCTCCGTGCTCAAATGCAGAAGGCAGTGCTCCTTGACACCGCCCGCGTCGTTCGCCGGTTTCTTTCCCTTTCCCCCTAACCCTCGGCCGTTTGGTCTCCCCTGCCGAGGGCTTCCATCTGGTTGGGCTTTTATTTATTTATGTATTATTTATTTATTTACGTTCGTATATTTTATATATGGCGGCGCGTTTAATTATTTCGAAGATTATTTAAGAGTGAATGTCAACCGGATATGCAAAACGCCATCTGTCGAAGTAATCGGTTGTCATTCGCTCTGACGCAACACCAAGGGCTAATGTGAAAAGAAAGGAGGAACGACGGGGCAGTTTGCATCGAGACGGCAAGCTGTTCACATCGCGAATAAGCGCTACGTTCTTGGTGGAGTGTTTAACTGTTGAGTACCTCTAATAATTTTGTCATAATACCTTAATTACATTTTGTGTGAACTACATCTTTTAATTCTCCTTGCCCGATTACCCACGTCTAATTAGAGTCAAGTATGGATCCAGAGGATATAGCAGACCAATCAAAAAGAACCAACAAGTCTATTCTCGACCAACTAAAGATTACTACCAGACTATCCACTATATGCTACCAACGAGTCCTAAGTTATTTTGGTCATATTGCCCGGAGACAACCAGACAATCTGGATAAGTTGGTTGTAGTAGGGAAAATCAAAGGAAAAAGATCACGTGGGTGATTACCTACCCGCTGGTCCGACCAGATTCAAAATATAACGGGACTTAATATTCCGACTGCCCTGAGACAAGCCGAGGACAGAGTGGTATGGAGGAAGCTAGTCGACACATCGGTGAAAGCATTTCAGGACAAGCACGACCATCAGTAATGAAGCACACGAATAAGAAGTACATATATATATATATATATATATATATATATATATATATATGTGTGTGTGTGTGTATATATATATATATATATATATATATATTTATATATTTATGTATATTTATCATGTCCTTTTATTTATTTATTCAGCCCAACCAGATGAGAATACTCTATATATACCTCATAATAATAATAATAATGTTTATTTCAGATATACATATTATCCATACACATTTGTAAGTAATTAACATAAACGAAGTTAGTAAAAATATATATGGCCTTTTTAATCGACATAGCTGTATCAAATACGTATAATATTCAAAAAAACAATAGCCGAAAAGATGAGTAAACATAATGAACTAAGCAAAGAAATTAAAAGAATATGGAAATTAGTTAAAGTTTTCATCGTTCCAATTGTACTTTCAGCTACAGGATTAATACCAAAATATTTGCATCACTGTCTTAAGTTATTAGATTTACCCCCAAATTTATATATTAAAATGCAAAAAGCAGCTATTTTCGAGCTTCCATGGCTCGAGGATTTGGTATGATATACCTAATGGTTAGTATAAAATTATAAAAAGTTCCACATAATAGTTTCGGTAGTCTGTGTTAAGACATATAGTGTATGGAGAAATTGAAAATCCGACTTCCAACTAGATTATATAAAATAAATTTATGAATCAATTTGCGTTGTATTTCTGTTTAAACAGCAAATCGCGAACAACAAAATCAGAAAATTTTGAACTAGTTCCAACACACACCTTTCTGCTTTCGGCCACGTAAACAAAATTACATGGGAGAGTTCCAAGCGGTCTATAATTTTGGCTAATCGGATTAGAAAGAAAGTATTTCCGAGCAAAATGCTCGTCCTCATACAAACGGTAATGTTTAATGAATGTCTACTTTATTACAGAGTGGACGGTCGAAAATTTATATTTTTTTTAAAGAATAAGGGTAACTAACGAGCACATAGTCCACCTGATGGTAAATAGATGCTATGACTCATAGATATCAACATTGTCAGCTCTGAGGACTAAGATGGAATGCCTCGTTTCCAGTTAAAAGGGTCTACAGTTCTCTACACTCACCATACGAAACACAGTAGAATTATTCTGCAGTTTTACGTTGATATACGTTGAGAGCCATAATATAGCTGCAGCATGGCTAGCAAGAATAAATGTTAAATAATTTTATATTATCGAACTAGTTAAAAAATTAACATAGGTGAAAAACTAGATTTTAGATTTACACTAGGAAATTCAGCCAGTGTCAACTTTAAACAAGTAACTAATTAGGTTTTATGGGGTGAGAGAGATCAGTGTCAAATTGAGTCTTACCGTAAGAGATGTACTGAGATATTAAGAGATATTGATTATCCTGGGGAGCTAAGTACATGTTGCGATCAAATAATATGTAATAACCTTGACCACAGAGTAATTATTGACAATCTGTATAATACAATTGTAAACACACTTAGGGAAGCTGCTGAGCTTAGTTGTGTTGAATATAGAAGTAAAAAGAAAGGGCGTTACATTGCGGGTTGAAATAAGTTTGTGAAGGATGCTCATGAGACAGCGAGACGGGCATTCCTCAACTGGGTGTGGCATGGTCGGCTAAGAGTTGGATGTATATACCAGGATATGTGTATATCGCGAAAAGTGTTTAAGTCTAAATTAAAATCATGTCGAGAAAACCAAAATCAAATAAAAATAGACATTATAGCTTCATCATATAATTCTAAAAATTCTCAAAATTTTGGAAATCCACGAAAAGACAAGTCAGCTGTCTCCGTAAGCGTGAGCGGGAGTAGTGAACCGAGGAGATAGCGAAGCTTTTTAAAAGACACTTTAGAGTTGAATCTATATTGTAGCGAAGAGCAGAAGTGGGAGCGGGCGATGGTGGGATGGTTGTAACTGGTGAGCCTGTCCGTATTGCAGTTAAGGATCTTAGGTTGGTCCTGAAGAAGATGACCAGAGGAAAATCACCAGGACACGATAGCCTCAGAGTCGAGCACCTTCACAATGCAGGGCCGCATCTCCCAAGGGTCCTAGCAATGTTGTATACTTTTTGTATTAGCCACTCCTATTTACCTGCCGAACTTATGAGAACTATTGTTGTTCCTATAGTGAAAAACAAGACGGGGGATTTACGAGTATCTGACAAGGCTAATTACAGACCTATATCCTTGGCAACTGTATTGGAAAAGGTGCTTGACGGTTTGCTGGAGCGACGTCTTAATAACTATATACATCTAAACGATGTTCAATTTGGTTTTAGATCAGGCCTGTCGACAGAGAGCGCTATAATGTCGCTGAAGCATACTGTCAAATATTACACCCAGAGACAAACGCCAGTGTATGCTACATTTTTGGATCTCTCCAAGGCATTTGACCTGGTTAATTATGACATACTATGAACAAAACTGCGTGAAATATCCGTTCCAGCCGAAATTATCACCACTTTCAAATATTGGTACGGTCATCAAATTAACCAGGTCAGATGGTCTGGCGCGCTATCAGACGAATATGTGTTGGAATGCGGGGTGAGGCAGGAGGGGTTGTCTTCACCTGTTCAGCCTCTACGTAAACGGGCTCATTGGTGCACTCAGTGAAACAAGGCTAGGATGTTCTGTTGATGGTCATATGATCAATAATATAAGTTATGCGGATGACATGGTGTTGCTGAGTACATCGGTGAGTGCGTTGCGTAGACTGTTAACTGTGTGTGAAACATACGCTGTTGAATATGGACTCCTCTATAACACCAAGAAAAGTGAGTTAGTGGTATTTCGTGTTAATAGTAAGAAGCCCTTGATTGTGCCGCCAGTAAAGCTTCTTGGTATGCCATTAAGAAGAGTTTGTCAGTTTAAATATTTGGGACACATTGTTAACGAATATCTGACAGACAACAATGATATAGAGAGAGAGAGTGACGCGCATTGGCGGTCCGATGCAATATGCTTGCCCGCAAGCAAAGGCAAACTGTCACACATTTTACACCTGCAGCCTGTGGTGTGACTTTACGCAGAGGACCTCCAATGCGCTTCGAATTCAATATAATAATGCCTTCAGGATGCTAATGGGTCTTCCTAGATACTGTAGTGCTTCAAGCATGTTTGCTGAAGCAGGTATTGATGATTTTTATAGTATCATAAGAAAGCGAACTGCGTCAATGTTATGCAGACTACGGAAGAGCTCAAATGGTGTCCCATTCAGAGGCATTGTATCCTAATGCATGTGGGTGGGACATTCAAGTTTCTTAACTGATTGCTGTCGTTCTATTGATATAATTTATTTATCCTTATTAAAATAAGTAAGTGCCCTACATGGAAAAAAAAAATTATTATTATTTTTTTTCCATGTAGGGCATTATGACTATACGGGCTTCAAGCCAAGTGGTCATCATTTGCTGGTTTTATGTATCAATTGATGTATCATCCAGAGCATTTTCTGGGATTTGTGTAAATTTTCTCATTATTGTATGCGCAAAGAGCTCGCTTTGAAATACCATGTCAATTTTTCATTTTTATAGAAAGGAGAGGTAAGGGTGGCAAACGAACACGCAGTTCACCTGATAGTAAGTAAAAATGCAGTCGGCCTATATTTATCTTTGATTAAGAATCAAAATGCGGATGCTTTGTTACCCCTGAGGAATAAAATTTAAAATAAACAAATTTTTAGTTAATTTAATTTAATTTATCAATTAATTTCTGATACATGGTACTACAATAATAATAAAACTAATTTGAAAATATTAATAACAAAGTTTCAAATATTATGAACAATAATAACAAAAATAACAATTAATAATAAAAATAATTATATTATTAATAATAACAAAAAATGCAGTTATACAAACAAAATTTTCTTTAAGCTGAAATGGCCGACCCAATCGACCATTCATGACAAATTTAGATACGCGGCACTGTTTCACACACGGCAGTGGATCAGCCAAGTTCGGAAAAGACAAATTTGATGCATAGGCAGTCCGTATATTTACACGAATTAATTCCAGTCACAGGATAGTGGGTCCGCCAAGTTCAAAAAAGAAAAGGGTAACGCAGCGGCTGTGTATATTTTACACAAACTATTTCCAGACATACGGCAGTGGGTCAACCAAGTTCAGAAAAGAAAAAGGTAACGCAGCGGCTGTGTATATTTTACACATACTATTTCCAGACATGCGGCAGTGGGTCAGCCAAGTTCGGAAAAGAAAAGGGTGACGCACTGGCAGTATGTATATTAACACGAGTTATTTCAAACTACTTTCAAACCTCTATAACTCACAAACAATTAAATCTACTAACTTAACCTCGTGAAAATATCTAGAAACCTGAATTTAATGAATAAATCTAATAAAGACCTTGAGTTATTAATGTCTGGTAAGTGCCATTTTTACAACTCTCAATGAGTTGTCGTGTAGTGTAGTCGGTGTCTACGCAACGCACTGACCGATGGACTCAGCATCTTCCTGATGACAACTCAAATTAATAAAAATGCGGTTGACAACCCGCTCGCCAGGCGTGTCAACTATGGAAAAATCCCCCCTATGAGGCAATCTATTGGGGATGCATATGTTCAGCAGTACTCTTTTATAGCCTGTAATGGATGAATTTTAAGCCACTTCTAAGATACTTAGAAACTGAAACATACCTAATACGGCAAATGTGAAAAAATCTATCAAAATACAAAAAATGCGCGAGCAGTTCTATATTAGACCATCTCTAATAAGAATTTGATTTAACAAAACGTTCCCCGAAAACATACGGGCTTTAATAACTTCCCACTTGATATAAAAGGTATCGAGGATTGTTCTACTTACAGGAGGGATTATTTGGGATGGCTTTTCATTAAAATGTGCTTATTAAAATAATATGGCGGTTTGCGGAAAGTAAAAGCCGACTTCAAACAACTTAAATGAAAAAAATAATTATCACATTCGCTTCAGAAGTCGGTGCTAAGACATAGTGTATGACTTCAAAAGCACCTTCGGCTGGGCGGCTCCGCGGGAGACTAGTGGGCTGGTATATAGGTATAATTTTCGGTTGCCTATCCGCTTGCCAAGCGTGTCAACTATGGTAAATATCCCCCCTATGAGGCAATCGGGGAAGCCTATGTTTAGCAGTGGACTTTAATAGGTTGTAACGGTAACGGTATCCCTTTTTTTTATACGTGGGGAAATCCTCATGGATACCGGCCTGTCGCGAAGGCGACAGACAGGTTATGCCGGACTCCTACCGGCTAAAACCCCACGGTGTTCATCTATTCGCCCTTGGTTGGGGCTACGGGAACGCTTTCGCATACTACCGCAGCCCCGACGTCGATAGCCCTTACAGGGTCCGTCTCGATGACGAAGTAGAGCTCCACTCCTTCTTCATTTAGGGGTGCACAGGAAACACACCGTGCGCACCACCCCAAGGCATTAAAAGACGACGGACAGTCCCTGTGTCCTCCACCTAAGCCTCAATTATGGTGGGTGTAGGAGAGCTTGATATGCTCTCCTCCGGCGCCCAACTCTCCGGCTGCGGATTGGGGTATCTGCCGTCCTTTCTCTCTCCCTCTCCGCAGTCTCCTTCCGCAACATCACTTGTTCGCAGAAGGTTACGCCGGCACTCCACGCCCTTTCGCATCCAACAATAGCTTTAATTAAAGCTGGGAGCGAGAGGTCGTCCTTCACTACATCCACGAGGTCCCGACGAAGCTCAGCCCACGCTGGGCAGTCCTCAAGGGTATGCTGCGCCGTGTCCTCGTCGCTACCACAGTGATGACACTCAGTTGTCGGCTCTCTTCTGGCTATACGGCACAGATACTTACTAAAGCACCCATGCCCGGTAAGCACCTGTACCAGTCGTAAGGTCAGTGACCCGTGCCGCCTGTTAAACCAGTCTGGCAAGACCGAACGAACAGCCTCGACAGTTCTGCTTCCTGCCTTCGGGTGAGCTAGACGTTATTTCCACTTTTCAAGCATAAGCTGCCGAACGTGAAGCTTTCGCGATTGCCACTCTCTGGGAGAAGGACGATACCCTCGATGTCGAAGTTCCGAGCGCTAATGGTACAGAGACGCAAGGAACTCTACCTCCATATGCCAGGGTGGGGACCCCGCCAAGAGACATGTCTCCTCATAGGAGATCGTCCGGTACCCTCGTACGACTCCGACGGCCATCGCCCTCTGTGGCTTTCTCAGGAAGGTGACCGTTCTTTCCGTCAGAGCCCCTACCCATATGGGGGCCCCATATAAAGCCATGGACCAAACCACACCCAAGTAGAGGTGGTTAGCATCGGGCCCTCCGACATTGGGTAGCAGTCGCTTTAAGGCAGCTGCCGCTCCCACTAGTCGAGAGGCCAAGCGCTTGAAGTGCTCGAGGAAGCTCCAGCGGCTATCAAGAATGAGTCCAAGATACCTCATGTTGGACTCAACCTGAATTCGGACATCACTGACAATAATGTTGGATCCCTGTGGCGGTGCTTTTCGAGGCCTGTGAAAACAAATGGCCTCGGACTTGCTTAACGCCACTTCACGCCCAAAATTTGGATTCTGCCGACAACCTGTGCCACCGACACAATGGCAAGACGGACGGCTGCCTCATATGTCTTACCCCGGGCAGTGATTAGCGTATCATCTGCATAACAAATTATACCAGCACCCGGGGAAAGATCTCCCCGCAACACCCAGTCGTAACCGATGTTCCACAGAAGTGGTCCTAAAACCGAACCCTGTGGAACACCGCACGACATTTCCCTCTTTATTATCCTGCCTTCCCGCCCACGATAACAAACGCATCGCACAAAGAGATAGTTCCCGATTATTCGGCTGAGATAGGGAGGCACTTTGTGGTACTTTTGTGCCTCTCTGATGCACGCCCAGGGCAGGGTGTTGAAAGCGTTGGCAATATCTAGGGACACTGCCAGTAACACCCCACCCCTCGCCAATATCTCGTCCGAGTGGGCTTTGACGCATTTAATTGCGTCTATCGTCGACCGACCCACTCGAAAGTCAAACTGCTGGTCTGACAAATTGAGTCCCAGCTCTTCGAGATGCCTGATTAGGCGACGGGCTATTATTCTCTCGAAGAGCTTATCTGCTACATCGAGCAACACTATTGGGCGGTAGGCGGAGGGAGAGTCCACAGGACGCCCATCCTTTTTCAGAAAGACTAGCCTGCCCATCTTCCATTGCGAGGGGAACCGTCCCGTCTCCAGACAGGCATCAAGCAGCCTGCGGAATCGTTCCCCTAGTTCCTCGAGGGCTAAGACCCAGGCGCGGCTAGGAATGCCGTCGAGACCTGGAGCCTTGTTTTTCGCTCGGAGTTTTAAGACTGCCGCGCCAAGTTCCTCCTGCGACACTTGTGGCACCTCAGTCTGTACTTCTTCTATCTCTTGTGGAGGGGCCATTGCTGGTGGTAGACACTCCGCCCGATTTTGAAATAAAGTTACAACCACATCCTCTACAAATTGAGGTTGGTGACTCTCAGTGAGTGGAGGCGCCCAAGATCGAAGTTTGCCCCTGACCATCTTATACGGGCGCCCCCATGGATATCGGTTGAGGGTCTCCAAGAGCTCCTCTCTTGAGCGAATCTTAGCGTCACGAATGGACAGCTGCAGAATGTTCCGGCATTCTTTATACATTTCGTATAACTTTTCTTCTACAGTATCGTTACGGAGCCGTTTTCTGCGATACCTGGTGTACTGGCGCCTTGTCTTCACACAGTTAGCGCGCAGAACTGCAATCTCTTAGACCACCAGTACACCTGCCGTCTAGGAGTTGGATGTTTGGCGCGGGGCATGCTTGCATCACAGATGTGCGTCATAGCATCCCGAAACCAAGTTGCCTCCGTCTCAACCTCCACAGGCTAAGTTGGAGGGGACAGCCACGATTGGACTATAGAGGCTTCAATTAAAGCATCTCTGTTTATACAATACCCATCTCTTGACTGACGATGGGGATTGCCTTCTGACCGGAAGACTGACCCTCGGAGTTTCTGGAAAAATGGAGACATCGAACTGAATATAAAGATGGTCCGACAACGTCTCCACATTCTCCAAAACTCTCCTGTCTTCGCACGCATGTGTAAACCGATCCCTGATTTAGCACTTTCAGACCCGTTATAGTCACCCAGTCTTCTAGTGCCTCGCCACGAGAACCCCAGACTGTAGATTTGGCGTTAAGGCCTCCCATGACAAGCACTGGGCGAGGTAGGGTTTGCCCAATAAGAGCCCCCAACTCGCCCAAGAACGTCTCAAATTCAGCAAGGCATCTGTTTGATGAAAAGTAGACCCCGATGAGAATTATTTCCCTCCACTGGATCGCCGCATATTCCTTACCCCTCGCAACTATTGTGAAGGGTGGGACGAGGGCAGCTCTCGACGATATGATGGCCACTAAGCCATCGATGTCGCCTACCCAGTTGACCATGGGAGCGACAAAGTATGGCTCGGCAACCACCGCTACCTCAATCAACCACTGTGCCATGCTCTGCAAAAGCAAACCCTATGCGCTAGCACAGTGGTTGATGTTGGCCTGCAGAAGACGATAGTGACAATTACCAGCCATCATGTTAGTGGACTACCATCGCCTCTTCCTTTCGGGGTCCTTTCGCCCACTTTAACGCCCTTTCTTTTTTGCTTTGGAGGCGAGCACCTCTTGCTCACCAGCACGTGGTCAGCCGGCCTGTTCGCTGCAATACACAGTGAACATTTTGGCGTAGCCGTGCACTTCGGTGCCTTGTGGCCAGTCTGGCCACAGCGGTAGCAGTCATTACTACGGTCCACCTCTGAGGTGCACTGGGCGCGCACATGTCCACTATGCAGGCATTTGTTGCACCGCAGTCGTCGAGGTGGTAATATTTTCACCTGTGCTGCCACCCATCCGACCAAAAAGCACCCGCCTCCTTCAACTTTCTTGGCTGCAGCCACCGGGCAGCTCACCCAGATGGTACCGGTGCCAGAGCATTTTCTGCGGATTTCGCCTGCTTTCACCATTTCAGCAGGACACTCACCTCGCTGTGCAACGGCAGCAACTACTTCCTCTGCGCTGATAGAGTCATCCAGTCCGGAGATGCGCATCTCTGCACATTTCGTTGGTCTAGATACTTTAGCCACCTCCTCAGGCAACGACTCCTTTAATATTTTTGCTAGAGAGTCTGCTTTATCGCCACTCGTTGCTCCTGGTACTTCCAAGATACGGGCTCCAGTGGCCGCCTGTCGGTACCGCAGAGATTCGATACCGAGGCTAGCAAGGTCAATCCTCTTTCTAGCCTCTGTCAGCACCTTTTCATATGTGAGACCACGATCTTCAGCCCCGGGCTGCAGTGCTATAACTACAGCCGCGGATTTTGGAGAGCAAAGTCTCACAGATGCTGATGCTGTTTTTATTGACGTGGCTGCATCCTTTAAGGCACGTTGGAATGTGCCTTTCAGATTTCTCGACTTGGCCGTTACCGTCAGTATGACTTCGACATCGTCGAGAACTTGTTGGTTAAGAGCCGCTGCTGAATGATTGTCATCTGCAACTAGAGTAGGAAGCCCCAGGACGATCCGTTTCGGATTGGCAGCACAAGCCATTTGTTCCACTTGCATCTCAGCCATATTAAGAGCTTCCTCTGGCCCTGGCACTACGAACTCTCCAGATTTATCCATTAATGGGGTCACCTCTTTTCTTGTCTTGAATTGGTATTTTTTTTAAAAGCTTCACTGTCGCTGAAAGATACTGATTTTGTTAAACGTCTCTTTTTTGCCCCACGGAAACGACCTCCAGTCTTAGAAGCCGTCCTTGATACATCGCTACGTAGGCTTGCATCTGATTCCTATCCAGCCGGCTTTTCCACCTCTACTATTTTAAGGTATTTTGATTTTTCCATTTTTTATCTCACGAGTGTGGAGGATATAACAGACCATCCGAGCAGCGCCTCCTTTGCCCGGATAAGCCTATGCGTAACCCGTCAAAGGTGTCGGCCGGTACCCCAACGGGGGGCAACGCTAACGACTGAACAATAACCCATCAGCCATGCAGCCCTTCACGGCCCCTCACCCGAAGCTCAAGTGTGGCACACGCTTGAGCTTCGGGTGATTTTTTAAAGAGGTTATCATCCTCGCGAATCCAGGCGGTTAAGCCAAGAACCCTCGACCCCTTAGGCGCCGCGAGACGTGATCCACGACACGCCAGAGGGATTCCGAGATTCGAACGGTGGCAGAGTCGATACGGGTTATTCCCATGCCTGCCCAGAGACCGGGTGAGGGAACACTGAGCCCATTCAATTTCCTTTTTACAGGGTGTGGTCCCTGAAAATCCCGCGATTACGGGTTGCCCGGCGTCGGCAAAAGCCTCACCGCGCATGTCACATCCTCTGTTCCTCTCAATGGGGAGGATACGGGAAGCAACTAGTAGGCCCCCTAAAATCCAAACAAGCCCTCGGTCGTTTTTGATTCCATTCCGAACCGAAGGTACGCCCAAACCCAGCCAGTTTTGGTCCGCGACGGTTTCCCGCTACCACCCATATCTGAGTGGCGTTCCCCTATCCGCCACCTGGGGACGCGCCCGATGGGAGCTTTGGCAACTCCACACGGGTTAACGGTATCCCTAACCCAACATACAATTTCAAGCCTAAGATACTATATATTCGTTCCATATAGATCGTACCAATAAAAACTTAAAGCTGGGGATTGGATTTTTTTCTTTATGTAACGTTACCTCCACACTAGAATTTTCTTCTGTGTCGTGGGGGCGGTATACATACATAAATTGCACACGAACAAACGTCAAGATATGGAACAATTATTTTAGGCCATACAAACACTTGCTCCGTACAGTATTGGAACTTGCGGTCCTCAGCGCATCAACTCAATGCTAAGCCACGGAGATGATTAGTTGCTGATTGCGAGGGTAAACTATCACATCAGGATATCTCGTTAAGTACCTCGGTACCCTGGTGAATCCATAGTCACACAACTTCGAGTGCTTCGTACAAACTTTAAAACTAAAGTAAATAAAATCGATAAAATTAGATTCAATGTGTAGTAGTAGTAATCGAATAAATATAAGATACAATAATACCTAGTTAGTTAATTTTTTCACATATAACTTGGTGTATATAACAGTGCTTACATTGTTGTGTTCTAGTCTGAAGGTTAAAGGGATTCAGTAAGATTACAGGCTGTGAGGCATTCCATCCTATCCATCTTTAGAGGTGTCAACGCATCTGTAGCTTTATTTTTTGAAGTTGGCTGCAGGTGTCCATGAACTGCAGTAGCCACTTACCATCAGGTGGACTGTAAGATCGATTGTCACTTTAGTTTTACAAATGAAAAGCTAGAAATTATAAAACATAGGTACATGTTTTATTAAAACAAAAATATACATTTTAAGAATTACATAATTTTCAAATGAAACTCGCAGTTGGCGTTACAAATTCCAAAATTCAAGTTTCCATTACGGCTGGGAAAGACTCGGTGAAGTTTACTGACATTATTCCCTTAAAATACAGGCAAGCTCTGAATTTCGAGAAACTCCTTTACATAGAATGGAAATAAACGTAAATCCACTCAAGTCTAGAAGACAAAACGCAAATACTTAAGCGTAAAGTTCTCTATTTCGTGTATATTTTATTCTTGAGTAGTTTTATTGCATCAGTTCTATACTTTACAGTTACAATGTCGGCGACTCTGTGACTTACTGGTTTCTTGATCGCTGAGACGCTGGTTTGGGATCTATAAAAAATATGTTTACCTTCGTTTTATATGTTTTACCTTCCCAGGCAAAACAAATAAGGTTGACAAACCAGCACAAAATCCACCTGATAGTAAATGGATGCTGTAGCCAACAGATATTTACATGTATCAATATGCAGATGCATTATCACCCCTGAGGACTAAGATTGAATGCCTAATATCCAGTAAAAGGGGTGTCTAATTCTCTACACTCTATTTTACGTTGGAATTCTGTGAGAGAGTGGTCCTTCCCCAGTCGAGCTGACCCATTCATACTACAGTCATAATATAGCTACGGTATGCCTATACCACTTATAAAATTTTCGGGTAAAATATAGCCGAGATCCCTCCTGGTATTGCTCTCTATCTGTTCGTAAAGTTTCATCACAATTGGTTCAGACATTTCGAAGATTATCCTGGACAAACAGACAAAATTTTTATAAATGGTTATGCCGTTTAGCGAGCAAATAACCCCCGAGCTTAATAAAAGCCAATTATTTAAATACAGGCAGATACTTCAATTTTAGGTATATGTATAGATTGATGTTTACGCTGAGTTTCTTGCTGGTTATTCCAAGAATAGACGTTTTTCCGAACCAGTTGTAAAGCTTAAATTACTTTCAGTAAGTATTTTTTAAAATCTATATTGAATAAAAAATATTATATTCTATTTCATTCTTAATTACTGTTCTACCGATCCGTCATATTACCGACTATATAAAAATAAGTAACGTATACGTGTTAAAATAAAAATTTGTTCTATCCAAAGTTCGCCTTTCTTGCTCGAGAAATACGAATGCTTAATGGAGAAATAGCGAGTCGGTCGGAGAGAATTATCGCTCGTTAGTTACTTGGAAACGAATTACTTATTTAAAAAAAAAAAGAATTCCAGTACTTTATTAATATTACGATTGTTACCTTTAAAGGTAACAATCGTAATATTAATAAAGTACTGGTTAACCATGTCAAGTAAACATAAAATAAAAGTGCATTTAAGCTCAGAAAACTGATCAGTATTATTTATTTATTTATTTGGCCTTCATTGTAAGACACCTTAATTAAGACAAAGACCTTAAGTAAGACAGGTTACAATGGGCGGACTTAATGCTTTATGGCATTCTCTTCCAGTCAACTCTGGGAGATGTATATAAATAAAAGTTGATAGGTGCTAGGTCAGATGGAGTTTTCCTCAATGTAAATAAATTCCAAAATCTTGATAAATTGCTCCATAAAAATCAGTTTGGTTTAACAAAGGGTTGCTCGACAATTGACGCCGGTGTTGAGTTAATCAAACATATTTTCTGTGCATGGGAGAATTTATGATTTGAGGATGCTATGTGTATATTTTGTGATCTTTCCTAGGCTTTCGACTGTGTCCACTATGAGATATTAATCAAGAAGCTACATCATTATTGTGTAAAAACATAGCGTTTAAAATTATTACATCATATCTAAATAATAGAACGCAAACAGTTGTTATTAATTGCGGTTATAGAACGCAAACAGTTGTTATTAATTGCGGTATATAAAAGCGGTTCTTTCGGATCGGTAGTATCTATGAGAGTTTCTCAGGGCTCAATTCTTCGCCCCTTCCTGTTCTTAGTTTATATTAATGACTTACCTTCCTTGGTGGGGAATAACGATGATTTAGTTTCGTTTGCTGTTAATACGTCATTGATTTTCCGGATTAAAAGGCAATTATTAAAATATGAAGAAGTGTTGAGTAATACTCGTACTATATCAAAATTAGTACAATGGTTTAAAGTCAATAATTTGCTTTTAAACGTTAATAAAACGAAATGTTTTAAATTTACAACACAAAATATTAAACAGGTGAATAGCAGTGTGCTTTTAAATGGGGAAGAGATGAGTCTTCTTTAATCCTCTGTTTTTCTCGGAATTGCAATCAACGCGAAGTTTCAATGGGGCCCTCACATATTTGCCATTAGACTACAGTCGTAAACCACTCGTAACACAAGCATTTTCAGCTTACAAGGAGTGGTTAAAGGGAACATCATCATCATCATTACATCATCATCAGCCCTTCACAAGTCCACTGCTGAACATAGGCCTCCCGCACGGAATGTCACAAAGCACGGTCCCGAGCCACCTGCATCCATTGACTTCCTGCATGTCTTACCAGGTCGTCACTCCATCTAGTGGAGGGACGCCCTACACTTCGCCTGCCGGTACGAGGCTGCCACTCGAGAACCTTTCTTCCCCATCGGTTGTCGGTTCTTTGAGCTATATGACCGGCTCATTGCCACTTCAGCTTACTAATCCTTTGGGCTATGTCGGTTACTCTGGTTCTACTGCGGATATCCTCATTTCTAAGTTTATCACGCAGAGAAACCCCGAGCATAGCCCTCTCCATAGCTCGCTGAGCAACCTTGAGCTTCCTCATACGGCCAGCAGTGAAGGACCACGTCTCAGTTCCATATGTCATCACTGGCAACACGCACTGGTTGTACAATTTAGTTTTGAGGTTTTGAGGTATGCCTGACGAGAAGATGGGTCGTAATCTCCCGAACGCTGCCCAGCCGAGTTGAATCCGTCGATTGACCTCTCGGTCGAAGTTGGACTTACCTAGTCGGACTATTTGTCCCAGGTAAACATATTCGTCAACAACTTCGAGCTCAGTGCTCCCAACAACTACCGGCATAGGTGTGACATGGACATTAAACATGATTTTTGTTTTGTCCATGTTCATCTTGAGACCTATCCGTTGGGGGACACTATTGAGGTCATTGAGCATAGTACTTAGGTCCTCCAGCGATTCTGCCAAGAGAACTAGATCGTCGGTAAATTGAAGGTGAGAGATGTACTCGCCAGTGATGTTAATACCGTATCTTTTCCAGTCCAGTAGCTTGAAAACGTCTTCCAATGCAGCGGTGAAGAGTTTCGGGGTTTTAACGTCACCCTGTCTTATACCTCTCTGCAGTTGGATAGGTTTCGTACTCTGGTTCTGTACTCGGATAGTCATCGTAGCCCTACTGTACAAACACTTCGGCACTTCGATATACCGACAGTCCACTTGGCACCGCTGAAGGGACTTCAGCACCGCCCAAATTTCGACGGAATCAAAAGCTTTCTCATAGTCCACATACGCAAGACATAGTGGCAAATTATACTCTTTGGTATTCTGTACAATTTGCCGAAGGGTATGTATGTGGTCTATGGTGCTAAACTTTTCGGAAACCGGCTTGTTCGGGAGGCTGGAAGTCGTCGAGTCTGCATGCGAGACGATTCGTAATGACTCTCGAAAACAGCACGTAGACGCGGCTCAGAAGGGAAATCGGTCTGTAGTTCTTCAAGAGAGCGTTGTCGCCTTTCTTGAAGAACAAGACCACCGCACTTCTGCTCCACGCCTCCGGTGTAATGCCACCATGGAGGACGTAATTAAAGAGCTTCTGAAGGACCTCAAGTACCGGTTTTCCACCCGCTTTCAGAAGCTCCGCTGTAATTCCATCCTCGCCTGGGGCCTTGCCGTTTTTAAGGTGCTGGAGAGCCATTCTAATCTCACTCAGACTGACGTCCGGGATATCATCGGAATAGTGTCGGACAAGACTTGCTCTTGGATCGTTACTCACACTTGCGTGTGGCTCCAAGATGACGTGTACAGCTGCCCATAGAACCTCTCAATCTCACTCAAAATCTCAGGTGTCCCGGAAACGATGCTGCCACAATCGGTCTTCAGCTTCGACAGTTGGCTCTTTCTGGCAGACAGATCTCTGGCAAAGACTTTGGAGCCCTGGTTCCGCTCGATCGCTTCTTCAATACGAGCTGTATTGAAGTTGCGCAAGTCCCGCCGCATGCATTTGGAGATATGTCTGTTCAGTTGCCTGTATGCTGTCAAATCTGCTGAAGACTGCAGCTTCATCTCCCGTCTAACAACCATGAGATTAAAAGTGTGATCGGAGAGTTTTTGTGTTCTTCTGCGACGGGTCTTACAGACCTTAGCTCCGACCGCATGGACAGTTTCCACAAGCTTGTCATTCATATCGTCCACTTCATTGCAAACTTCTAGGCACTGAAAACGATTTTGTAACTCGAGCTGAAAGTTTTCGGGACTTTGGATTAGAGCACGAGGGGGACGGAGCGTTGACTTCATTAGACGTGACCTCTCCAACTTAACGTTTAGGTTCAGTGTGCCTCTCACCATTCGGTGATCGCTGCCAGTTTTCACCCTCGCGATCACTGAGACATCACTGAACAGTTGTCATCTGGTCGTCATAATGAAGTCAATCTCATTTTTTGTCGAACCGTCGGGGCTCGACCAGGTCCACTTTGTGTGGGGCCGCTTTTGGAAGAAAGAGTTCATCATAAAGAGTCCCTCTTTCTCCATAAAGTCGGTCAGCTGCTGGCCCCTTGGGTTCCGTTGCCCTATTCCGAATTTCCCTACTTTCAGCTCACCGCTCTCTCTTATGCCTAGTTTTGCGTTGAAGTCTCCCATTAACACCGTATAGTGGGTTTTGGAGGAATGCATGGCTCTACAGATATCCTCATACATTTCCTCCACCTTCTCATCGGGGTGTGCCGAGGTTGGTGCGTAAACCTGTATGACCTTCAGCGAATACCGTTTGGTGATTCTGAGTATAAGGTACGCAACCCTCGTCGACACACTCCCGATCTTTACAACGTTGTTAACGTGAGACTTGTGGACGATAAATCCGACATCTCCTTGGGACAGATGGTCGCCCTCCCGGTGATAGAATAAGTTGCCGGATTCAAGGATTACCGTGTCCTCGCCCTCTCTTCGGACCTCGGATAGTCCTATTATATTCCAGCGTAACTTATTTATCTCTTCTTCCAGCTCCAGGATCTTCTCGTCAGTCTTCAGGGTGCGTGCGTTATATGTTGCCAGGTCGAGTCGTCGTAGGTGGCAACCGAACCTCAACCGGAGATTTTTAGCACCCCCTGCCCCGCCGTTACCATGGTGGCCACCGTAGCCAGGAATAGCGGGGCCGCCGGGGACTGGGGGCCGTTTATTTGTGTCGTCGCTCAGGTATATTGCCATAGTTGCCACGCTTGGCGAGCGGGTTGGCAACCGCAGTTTTTTATTGTTTTTTGGCTTTTATTAGAAAGATGCTGCTGCCCATCTTCTGTATCAGTTTCCCTTTGTCGCCTCTTACGACACCCACGGGAAGATATGGGATAGTGGGTATTCTTACTCGCCACTACACGGGAAATAAAGGGAATATAAACACTTCTTATTAGTTTGTGGAATATAAATAATATTAATAGCATTGCTATTATTTGAAAAAGTAATACAGTGTCTGTAATATCCCTGTCTCCTCTTTGTGCGGTGCTTTAAAATGGATAATATAAATTTTAATTGACAAAATAAACAGTATATAAAATTATCATAGCAATCCACGATTTCATAGCTTCAGATTATCTAACGTCTATTTTACGTACCACCTTGAAAGTCAATCAATTTTTGTTCGGTAAAATTAATTTACCTATAGAAGAAATAGATGGCGCTATTATAAAGCAATTTTACTCGAAAGAAAATATTTTTGATTAATTACACTAAAAATTAGGCTAAACTAACTACTTGTCATATATGTTTAAAAATAACGATTATAACATAAAATTAAACTAATCTTTAATTTTATGCCGCACTTGTGGTTGAAAATTATCACATTAAATAAATCAATATTAAAGTATTATTCATATTCTAGATACAATAACCACTAGCCTTAATAAAGAAATAAATAATAATAAGCCACTCTTGTCATTTATTGAAATTGAAAACTTGCAGTCTATTTATGTAACGTCTGTTATGTAATACGTATATGTAGAGTAAAATGTTAAATAATTTTTTACTTGGTAACAATATTATTATAATAAATAAACCCTATAATTATCCGACGCCTGATCAGAGTATCAGTCTCGTGAAGTTTAATTTTATGACGGTTTCTACTGCTTGTAACCTGCACACATTTTTTATGAAATAAG
>JAGSMP010000653.1:0-122877 GCA_029286625.1 Parnassius orleans | reverse complement strand
GATACAATAACCACTAGCCTTAATAAAGAAATAAATAATAATAAGCCACTCTTGTCATTTATTGAAATTGAAAACTTGCAGTCTATTTATGTAACGTCTGTTATGTAATACGTATATGTAGAGTAAAATGTTAAATAGTTTTTTACTTGGTAACAATATTATTATAATAAATAAACCCTATAATTATCCGACGCCTGATCAGAGTATCAGTCTCGTGAAGTTTAATTTTATGACGGTTTCTACTGCTTGTAACCTGCACACATTTTTTTATGAAATAAGTTAAAATAAAACGTCTGATCATCAAACTGACCATAGTTTCATTGTCAGCGGATGTGGGTCTTTTATCTCACTAACAAATGGTACAAATCCTTCGTGTGCTCTGGTTTGTCCTCTCAGCGTGACAGAACTTTTGCCAAGTGTTGAGCCAATTTATAAGTTGGTGAGTCGATCTGGCTCACTATAGGACGTAGTGGGAGCGTTTGGTTTGTATTTTGGCAACCCATATAACCTCAGTGGTTTGGTACATGGTGGTATTATCGAATTTACGTCGAGATCTAATTTTTTCGGAGTAATTATTTAACAGATCGCTTGTTGTTTTAAGCACATTGGTTGTAGGTCTGTTTTGACTTTTGTGCGTACGTCCGATAAGTTGTTGTAATTTATTTTTCAGATTATAATTCTAAATTCGCTCTGGGAAGTCTGCAGTCTGTGAAAATGTTCAAGATCGTCCCTGCCATTACATTAGATTTGATAGACCACAACCTCGCAAAAGAACACCGATTCCTACCAAGGATGATATACAGGCTATTGAAATTAAAAAACATCCTAATTTCAATAGAGAAGATAGATGGTGTGTTTCCACTTGGGATCCTATAATTAACAAAATAAATCCAAACCCAAGCATACCATTGTGCAAGACTTCAAGATACTGTAAGCTCATTCTGCAGATCGGACCAAAATTAATATTCAAAAAACTGGGTAGCGGGCTAACTATGACATTAGGACGTGAAACACCAGTCCCCCTGTGACCATGGGTGCTGTAAAGCACCCGAAACGTCGGGAATCAAAATTAGTAAAATTAAACGCGATAAAATCCGTAAAATAGTTTTATTCAATGTAGTGTTCGCGTAAATATAAGAAACCATTACTCATCTTATTTTTAAGTAATCAATTGTTTTATATTTTATAATAGGTAAGTTACAAACATCTTGTCATCGCGCTTCTTCTTTCTATTCATGCAACCGACAGTATACAACTCATTGGCTGTTGTCATCGTCTTAGGAAGGAGTAACACATAAATTAAGTTAATAACCAGATAATTGCAATTAATATAATTCATTAATTCATTACATCCTATCCACGATATAAAGTCCACTGCTGAAAATAGGTCTCCCCCACAGATTGTCTAACAGGGGGGATAATTGCCATACATTCTAGTTTATTTTCTTCTTTACACCGTCACTAATAAACACGGGCAAATCTTACAATCTTTCGTCATTACAAAATATGTTATGCATAAGTATTATATATACAATATACCATAAATTAAAAATATATAAATTACAATATTTCGTCTTTACAGCCAAAATAAAATTGTAATGCGATTAATAAAATGAAACCGAGGACAATGACTTGGAGAAATGAAAAATCTCATAATACGTTATGCCCTGAAAATAACGGAAACCACGTCCCGACAATTTGTAACGTAATGTAAACAAATGGCGACGTTTAAAACAGCTTTTCCGGGTTGTTGTTTAGATCTTTATTTTCTAGTTGCTCTAGTGCTACTGTAGTGATATTAGGTAACTGAACTTTTTTTTTATTGAATAATAGTGACAAACGAGCACAAAGCTTACTTGATGGTAAGCGGATGCAAGCCCATACATCTACATTTATCCTCAATTGAGAATCAAAACGCAGATGCGTTGTCACCCCTGAGGTCTAAGATACTGATGGCCCTGCTTCTAGTAAAAAGGGTCTCCGGTTATCTACACTAACCATACGTAACACTGCAGCATTAAGCTGCTGTTTTGCTGGTATTCTGTGAGAGCGTGGTTCTACCCCGGTCGAGCAGACCAATTCGTGCTACAACAGCTGCAGCGTGGCTCTACCACGTATAAATTACATAATATATATTTCCCATAATTTAAAATTTCTTTTTCTATTATTCTTTATCAGGCCGAAGAAGTCTATAGCTAAATATAGGATTCTCCTGTTGTATGTTGCAATGCCCAATTATAAAGGTTTTGCATCTCTTCAACTTTTTGCACCTGGAACCTATAGTTTAAATCAATTATCTCTGGGGTGAAATCTATCTAGACAAAGTCGAAAGTAAAATATTATCTAAATAAAATTATACGAGTTTCATACGTTACGAGTCGTTTTGAAAAACCAATTACGTAGTATATACATATATACTTACTTTATAGGATTTAGGAACTGCGTAAAACGTAAGCTGGTCTTTCAATAGAATCGTAAAATCCTATTGTTGTTATTTCTTATTATATTAGAGTGAGAAACAAGATTACAGTCTACTTGTTAGTAAAACTGATTAAGCAGTCCATGAGTATGCTCCACCATTACCATTACAGCCTAAAGTCCACAGCTGAACATAGCCCTCCCAATAGATTGCCTCATATTTTTATTATTCTTCCATATCGTCCCGTGGGTGATGTAAGGGGCGATGGAAAAAAAAAGGAGATGGGCAGTAGTGTATTCCTATTAACAACCACACAGTAAAACTACGTTTGCCAACTCGCCTGCCAAGTGTGGCAACTATGGCAATATCTCCCCTTTAAGGTAAAACTAAGCGGTTCTATGTTCATTAACTTTTGATGGTCTGTATGAAAAAATGGAAATAAAAAACCTACTAATATTTATTACTATTGGACCATCGATCACTAGTAAAAAACTAGATACACAATCAGTGACAAAAAAATGTCCTTACTGAATGAGCACTCACTCGAACATTTGGGGATATGAGTAAAGAAATACGGTTTCTTTACTCATGTGATTTGGGTGCGCTTTTAATTTGTACGTAGCTTTGTGAATACAACTTTAGGCAATGCATTTAAAGTTGAATTTACATTAATGTATATTTATTTCAACTAGCATTACGTCAAAAAATTTGGCAAAATCTTTAAGCAAAGATTTTTACTTCATTATCTTAATGCTCCTTAAATGTATATTTAAATTCTGTTTGAACATTTTGTTAAAATAATAATTTTGAATCAGTGAAAACTTAATATAAATAAAATTTTAACTAATCTCCTCTTCTCAGAGCTTAAACCTAATGGTTGTATAACTTTATTTTACTTTTACTTCTTATGTAAAAAAGTAAAATAAAATTTAGCTTAAGTAACTTAAGAAAAGTAATTTAAGTATTTTTTTGTCTACTGTAGTTTCGAATTGTATTTCCTCATACTGGAGAAGAAATGACGAAAGGGACTCCGCAGGCAACCTCTTTTTTGACACTTTTCGGGTCGAATACAGTAATCGTCCATCAATCCATTACAGCCTATAAAAATCCACTACTGAAAATAGGCGTCCCCAATTGTAGGCGTCCCCAATTGATAGTCCTCATATGGGGGGTTTTTGCCATAGTTGCTACGCTCGGAAAGCGGGCTGGCAACCGCATATTTTTTTCATAATTTTGAGTTATTATCAGAAAGATATGCTGCTACCCCTCTCTCCCTTTCTTGTTCCCTCTGTCGTTTCCTACAACAACCACGGGACGATTTGGGAAAGTGGATATACTTACACTGCCACTACACGGTTAAATATACCAGAATACAATACTAAGTGTAAGAATACAGATTTATTAGTAACTTAAATAAAATAGCTGTTCTATGACAAAAACTAGGCGTAAAATTTTTGGAACTCATCAGTGAAAAGCCAATTCGAGCAGACCGGCCTTCACAAGCTGCACCTGCTCACAATTACAATCATTTAGCAATCATCGCTCTCCTCAAAAATAAGAATACAAAAAAATATAAAGAATTGTATCGGTTTGCAAACTCGACTTCGTAACGTAACTTAATAGTTTATGCGGGAGTGATTCCGCCTTCCTTGTATCGAGTGTATTACAATACAATAAAAGGTAGTAAGTTTTGATTTGTTGGGATTAATTTTATGAGCGAATGTTAGGACTCCGTTTTATGAGTGTCGGGAGCAAATTGTTGAGAAAACAGATTGTGTCAGAGATTAAGTCAAAACGACGTAGGTACATTTGTAAGCTCAATATGTGACAATAGTTTTGTTTGTAGTTACGAAAATACCCATTAACTTTTTTGTTCATAGTTACGTCTTTTCTTACAGTAAATAATATATCCCTAATGTCAGACTAAAGTATTTCATGGAAATACCGTGTGATTAACGGAATTTAATCACGCCATTTTGTCTTGTTGGTGGCATTAGAGGCGGCTATGTGATATGGCAAAAGTATCTTGGCTTCTGTATTATGCGAACGCAAAGTCATAAGGTCGTGGGTTCAAATCCGCCATTCGACTTCTGTCGTGATCCACTCCTAACAAAAGCATTTTAAGCTTACCAGGAGTGGATAAAGGGAATATTAGTAATATTAATAGCATTGCGAATATTTATTTAAAGAAAAAAGAATAAATATCCAAACCAGCGACTGGCAGCAGCGTCAAAGGTGCGAGAACTCTGGCACTGCCATGGTAAATCCGCATGCCATGCGTGACGACAAAAGCAAAACCTCCCTTATTGGGACCGGCTCATATCCAGCAGAGGATTTTACGGACCGGAAAAATAAGATATTTTTATCATAAACAAGATTGAACTTTCTTTCCATATATTCTTCATATACCTCCCAGCTAAATTGATGAAATAAAAATAGATATTTTGGAATGTTTTTAAAATAAGACGTCCTCTCATTACTAGGGGATTATAACGCAATTTTCAGTGACATGGAATTTAAAAGTTTCACCTCATTTTGAACTATGATTTCGTTTTGCTTTTCACGTTCAGTGTAACCTTTATCTACAGAACATGCAGAGCACGTTGCCGTCAGATCGTCTTACGAAATTTTAAGGACAGCAAAGTAATAACAATAACAATTTATATTCAAATTTGCCGCTGGTGTTACCTTCACATTTTCTATTAAATTTTTCTAAAGCAATAATCGTTTTTTTTTTCTGTTCACATATTACAAAATTTAACCACGTTATTATTTATATTTTTGCCATTTTGTAGTGATCGTATAAGCCAGTTGCTCCCAGTAAATTTTTCGGTTTTTTTGAGAAAAAAATCCAATTCCTTTTCCTTTTGAGGCACGGAATCTTAAAAATTGTGTGTTATTGATAATCCACCGTGTTATCGTATGAGGCGGCAGAGGGAAACAAACTAGAAGTTGTGTTAGCAGCGTCTACCTAATAACAACAAAAAACTAAATTAAGAATAACAGTTGCAACGCAAGGCAATCTTTGGGGTGGTTGGCATGTTTAGCAGTGGGCTTTGGTGGTAGTAACGGTAACGGTATTAAATGATAAGATCGTAGTACTATTTCGAAGTATAATAATCCCTAGAATATTTTTTTTCAGTTTTGATGAAATTCTGGACTTTAGCAGTATAACTATTCAAGCAATAGGACTTTAGGAGTATAACTATTAACTATAGAAGCATTTTGTAAGAAACGGGCTTTGTCAGGCGGAATTATCAAACCAGCTGTCTTTGAAAATAGTATATAACATCCTATTTGATGATAACCTTCATAGCGTGACGACGGGCGAATGTTATGTGCGATTCCTGTGTAGAAAGTACCGTCATCATAAGTACATAGTTCGTTGTTAGTCATAATTACAAATAAATTGTCAATTGTAAATTGTTATCCAATAATGATATTGTTATATTAGGTGTAGGGGGTAATGATAAGAATCCTGAATTATTATATTTCAATTTTTGTTCCATTCTCAACATTTTGAAGAAAGCCACTGTTTATATTATGCCCGTTAATTGTAATCCATATCTTAATGTATATAAATTAAATAATAAATTTTACCTATGGTCTAAATATTAAAAAAATTGTACTTTTATAAATATTAAATATTGTAATGTAAACATGAAATTCTATTTAAATTATACTTGCAAAAAAATCAAGTTTAATATAGATGTAAATGAATATAATCTACAGTTTCTTACATTTAAAAATAAAATACGACACATAAAACTATTACAAAAAACGCTAATGATGCCCAGAAAATATCACAAAGTGAATTGCCAAAGAAAAAAAGGCACTATCCCTTATTATTTCAAAGCAGCAAACGTAACAAATATTGACAAGACAAAACATAGATTGCAATCGAGCTTAATAGGTTTAAAATATATGACGGCCACTAAAAAAGGAACCATACCCTACTATTTTCCAATTAAAATAAAGTTTTACATACACATCGGCGCCTACCTAAATAATGCTACTTTTTTGTTCCTAAGTATGTCAACGGCTTTAGTATATTGCACCAAAATCTGCTGCCTAAAAAGGAAATAATCGAAATTACGCTTTCTGAGCTTAAGAATCAAACGAATCCAGATATCCTTTGTTTTACGGAAACTTTTGTGAAATTTGGAGAAGAAAAAAATATGATAATAAAAAACTATGAAATAGCGTCGTATTTTCCACGGAACAAAAAACGGGGTGGATCTTGTATTATTGTCAAAACCGGAATGCCATTTAAAGATAATAACATGTTTTGATGACTTATTGTCTCGTTCCATTTTGATGTTGTGTTATATCGAACACCGACTAAAACAAAACCGAATTGTGATATTTTTTCAAAAACCAGAATTATTGTTATATAAATGTTATCATAAATATTCAAAAAAGAAGATTGTAATAGCCGGGGATATAAACATTAATACGCTGGTAAATGATAATGTAACGACTACAGTCACAGATATTATTAAAACATTTAATTTTTATCTGCATATTACAAGACCCACTAGAGGACATTCCTGCATTGATCATGATATTAGTAACATACCAAATGCCACTGCAATAATTCTTCCGTCGTTATCAGATCATGAAACTCAAACGTCGGGAATATAAAATAAGTTAAATACGCGATAAAAACCGTAAAACTAGTTTTATTTAATTAGATAAACATTTAGAATTATAAAACACAATAACTCTTTAATAACTGAACCCATAAAATAGCTGAGGCTTTAATTATTACTATATTAATTTAATAAAATAAATAATAAAATTTTACACAGTAATATAAAAATAAACTCAAAATTCAATTTATCTAACACCGGTTGATGAATATGATATAAGTAAGATAATAATGACATTAAATATTACAAGTTCAGAAGGTTATGATGGCATATGTACAAAGATTATCAAAGCGTGCAAAAATCAAATTAGTAAGGTGCTAGTCTATTTAGTTAATTTTTCAATGAAATCTGGCACCATTCCAGAAAAATTAAAGGCGTCTGTTGTAAAACTATTATATAAAAATGGAGAAAAAACATTAATGGAAAATTACCGTCCAGTGACATTGGTACCTATATTATCAAAAAAAAATTGAAAAAGTCATGCACAAAAAGGTTATGAATTTCTTAAATAAATTTTACAGAATAAATCCAACTCAGTATGGATATCAAAAATCCAAATCCACCACACTAGCCACTTTTAATTTAATAAAAAATATCTTACAAAATATTAATGACGGACTATATACTACTGTTGTATATTTTGACATGTCAAAAGCTTTTGACTTTGTATCGCACGATTAGCTCTTGTACAAACTAGATCAAAACGGAATTAGAGGCTCAACATATTACTGGATGAAGTCATACTTACAAAACAGACATCAATGATTTAGCACCTCGAGGTGTGTAGTGGATGTAAATAATATTCAATAAAATACCGCAAACAATCAGAGATCTTCCTATACAAAAATAAAAAAAAAATTATACCAGTGGATTCTTCAAAATACATTTTACTCGGTAAATCAGTTTTTAAATGAAAACTTTTTATAAGACTAGCTGATAAATTGACAATTTTATTATTAACTGACATGGTATTTAATATTGTTTAATTTATTTTCTTTATTTGTTATTTTTTTAATTACAATTTAGATATTTTTATATAATGGAATGGATTGTATGTTGTTGTTGAATTAATGATTGATTTTGATATGTTAATTTTATAAAACAAAACTTTCAAAGAATAAACAAATTTGCATGTCTTCTTTAGGGACTTAGTATGCACATATATATATAATAGTATCTCATAAAATATATACATACTAAAAGCAAATAATAAAAAAAATTAAAAAAAAAAAAAAAAAATACTAATAACTAAAATACTAATAGGGCGGTTCGCTCGCCACAAATTTCACGATATGAGAGCAACTCGGGTTCGATCCTCGTCGCTATGAATGAAATTAGCACAGCAGTGCCGATTTACCACGTGTTTGGCGGCGAAGGAAAACATCGTGAGGCCATTTGCATGTCTGAAGAATAAAATGTTTTGTACGCACACACGCACATATACTTGAGCAGTGCGGCGGACAATTTACTATAATACTTTATTTAAAATGAGAGGGAAAAGTCACTCAGCAGTGGGTTGTACATGCTGCAACTTTCCTTTTACACAAACACACAAGCATTTGATAATAAAATATTACCTAATGTTTTTAAAAAATTTGTAACTTCGTATAGCCTCATTTAAAATAATATGGTAAAAAAAGCGAGTGAAGAAGATATTATTATATACGAAAAATTGAGCGCAACTCACATCGATGTTTCATAAATCGGCGATGTGTGAAATTTGATACTATAAATCATAAGTTTCCCAGCAAATTATGTTGTGTTTTGTAACCACCGCGGTGGCTTAGGGACTAAGCATTTTTGCCGTAAATTTCGTAGTTACATTAACCTAAGTTCAATCCTTACTAACACCATTGAATCTGTGAATTGATATTTCAAGTGTTTAAACGCGGTAAATCATCAGCTCGGCAGCGAGGATAAATATTGTAATGATATGTATCTATCTTACAATGTATGTCCGGTATGGAATATTTCTTCCAACATGCTCTGGAGAGTTGGCGGACATAACTCTATAACTCTCTCAAAACTGAGAAAAGGCGTGGTGTGTGTATTGCACGTATATTTGATGTGGACACACGCACGTATATTGGCTGCACGTATATTTTAAATTTACTTTCTTCATGGAGTGTGACACCGCGTTTCATTTTAAATTTCATATATTTTTTTCTGTGTAGAAATCCGTCTGAATAGAACTACTATTAGGATAGATATAAATTCTACCTATTTCTTATAATTTGGAGGAGTTCATCGAATATTGTGATTTAGGCTGAATTGTAAAAATTATCCTAATAACGAGCTATCAGTTTTTATATATTTCAATTTCAATTTTTGTCAATAGTCCAACCGGCTGAAATATATGATAAGACTAATTTTTAAACATTCAAAATATATTTGTCAATAAAAAAAACTACAAACTTCGGGAAGGGTCGCAAGTGTTTTTTTAAATAGTTCAAAAATGGTTAGCTAGAAAAAAGGTCCAAATAAAAATGTCAGGCATTAAATGTTTTGCATAAAAATGCGCCTTAACTTTTTGGGCACAACTAATGGAGTCTGAAAGGCTTTAAAACTGTAAATCATAGCAAGTATAAAAATCAATGACTTATGTAATTTATTTTAAAATCAACTAAAAAGTGTGTACTTTTATAGAATTTTAGATGTCCATAGTGAGACAGATCGATTCACCAACTTATAAGTTGGATCAACACTTAGAAAAAAAATTGTCACCGCTGAGAGGATAAACCAGAGCACACACGAAGGATTCGTACCATTTTGTTAGTGAGATAAAAGACCTATATCTCGCTGACAATGAAACTATGGTCAGTTTTGATGTTCAGTCACTATTTACGTGCTTACCTATTGAAAAATGTATCTCAATTGTAACCAGGAAGCTAGAAGAATACAACATGCCTACAGAATATGCAGTATTACTCCAACACTACCTTACATCTGGCTATCTATTCTGGAAGGAGGAGTTCTACAAGCAAGTATATGGTGTGACAATGGGCTCACCTGTATCTCCCATAGTCGCAGATATATTCATGGAGGAGTTTGAGGAGAAAGCCCTTTCTACTGCTCCTGTAACTCCAAGATTTTATAAGCGGTACGTAGACGACACTTTCACAATTTTACCATCTGACAAAGTAACTGCATCTTTAGACCACCTTAATTCCATAAAATCTAAAATAAATTGACAATAGATTTAGAGGCAAACAATTCTTTAGCTTTCCTAGACGTTTTAGTCATCCGAAACCTGATAACACTATTGGTCACATTGTGTAGGAATAAAGACTCATAACAACCGATATTTAAACGGTGAATTGCATCACCAGCCATCATATTTAGCTACCGTGGAAAATCAGTGTATCAGAGAGCACGAGGATCTGTGACAGAAAACATCTGGCCGCCGAGCTCCAGCACGTCGAGCAAGTATTGCAAGACATGTTTTGGGTCCCGCGCCTACGTCACAGTGACCGAGTGAAGCCGGCCACAGTCGAACGTGTGCCTGCTGTACTACCCTATGTCAGAGGAGTCAGACAGGTTGGCTACATCTTGAAGTGAGCTTCCATTTAAACAGACTTCAAGCCGCCGAAGAAGAGTCAATTTTACCATCCGTCAAGAGTCATATCCCTACAAGATGCAGGAGTGTACAAGCTGGATTGTTAATGTGGTCTCTTACATAGGACAAACAAAAGATCTATAAAACCCGCGTAAGAACATATAGCTGACTTGAAGCACCGACGTTCTGGGAAGTCTGCAGTTTGTGAACATGTTCAAGATCGTCCATTACATTAGATTTGATAGACCAAACTCGAAGAAAACACCGATTCCTACCAAGGATTATTCGCGAGGTTACTGAAAAAAAACATCCTAATTTCAATAGAGAAGATGGATGGTGCTGCCATCTGCTTGGGATCCTATGAATAAAATTATATGCAAACCCAAGCATACCACTGCAAGACTTCAAGATACTGTAAGCTCATTCTGCGTAGATCGCACCAAAATTAATATTCAAAAACTGAAGGTAGCTGGGCAACTATGACATCGGACGTAAAACCTCAGTCCCCCCTGACCATTGGTGCTGTAGCACCCGAAACGTCGAGAATTAAAATAAGGAAATTAAACGCGATAAAATCCGTAAAAATAGTTTTATTCAAATTTAAATTTTTGAAAGTTAAATCAACTTAATTTTTTAAATTTCTATTTCTCTTCTCTTCTTCTTCTTTCTCTTTTCTTTTTGAGTTGGAACACACCATGAGTCTGACAGGTTTGTCGGACATTCACGTGAATGAAGATCGTTGGATGTAAATGGCTTTTTTATGCTTAAATATGATGCCTGTTGCCACGGATCACATTTTCAAAGAGAACAAACAAGTAGTTTGCTCGACTCCGGAGCCTACAGCGGCACACATGTGGCGTTATTTGCTTAGATTGGAATGTAGTGGCCACATATTATTAAGTGGGTTGTGAGCTGGTTTGTCACACAAAAGCATGAATAAATACAACTTAAATTACTGTAGTTAAAACAATATTGTGACGCTTGACTTAATGAATTTCACATAGGTACTATCGATAGCATATCACCTTTTGGTAAATTAGCATATCAAATCAAGATCTTCAAAGATGAGCACACGATTTGGGTACACACGTTGACTTTGAAATGAATTTTCGATAACTAGGGCTTTAAGTTTATAACGTAAGATAGTTGATAGGTTTGTCAAACATTTACGCGTTTGAAGAATGTTTGATGTAAATGCACAATTCTGTTGTGTTTCATATTCATTGTAAAGTTTTTAAAAGGACGACTGAAAAGTGCATGCGTGCATGTGTGTATGTGTATGTATATTCGTGTATGCGTGAGTGCGTACGTTTTTGTATGTGTGTGTAATATAGATATGTCGATATAAATGATAATATCGATTTCAAAGTATTTTTACCATGAAATCAATTTTCATTATAATCGATAATGCAGTATCTTTAAAATCAACCCATACAATATAACATTAGGTTATATGGTATGCGTTGATCTTTTACAAGCATTGCTGAATACTTACAAAAAAACTACTTTTATTCACCATATGTAAAATTAAAACTAAGAGCAGACCGAACCATATTCACTCCAGTTTTTACTTAATGACAATATCTGTATGAATTATGTTTGTAATATGGAATAATCAGCTGGTGACTTTCTATTCCTGTAAGTAGGTATGCCTTTATTGAAAATTTATGTACACGTCTTCGAAATTTTTTTTTAATTTCAGCCGAGCAGGTTTCTCACGATGTTTTCCTTCATCGCCGAAAACGTAGTAAATTAACAATTAAAATTATAATTAACAATTTCATTGGTGCTGGCGGGGATTAAAGAAGACCTCAATATAATCTGAAATATTCAAAATTATAACAGGGGTCGTCCATGTTATAACCGGTAACTTCTAAAAATCGTCAGAGTATTGTTCGAAAGCAAATAAAGACAAACTTTCCTGCACTGCATTTATAATCTATGGCTGATATCAAATATTTCAAAGTCCAATTCGATTTCCAGATCGTTAGACTTTTAGCAAACAGAGCCTGTTGCTTTTCGATACGTATAATGTTTGCTCTGAACTGACCACGGGTTTAAGCATACATTGTAAAATAATTCCCTAATAATTTTCGTGCCCGTTATATTTTCCAACAAAAGCAAGTAACTCATATAGAACGTTGAATGTTATTGTCCATTTAGTTAACCTTAACCCTTTGGGTTGCCCTATCGAATTTAAATAATATATCGAAACTAGTTCAACACATTTCATTAAATTGTTAATAATGTTAATAGTATTGTAATGCATTATTTTGTTAAATCTACACTTTAGAGATTTTAGCGAAAATAATTACTTTCTTTTTCACTTTTTTCGTTCACTAGTGGAACCGAAATAACCGCAAATTTTTAACTTTTTAACAAGGCACTCGAAATGTCGGAAAATAAAAGAGCTACAATTAATCGCGGTAAAATCGGTAAAATCATTACTACAATAAGTTTTTTTTTTACAATATTTGGGTGACAAACAAACTTAGAGTCGATCTGATGCTACTGAAACCCATGGACACTTTAACTAGCTTCAAATAAGGAGGCTTCAAATGCGTCCTTGCCCCTGAGGAATATAATGGAATACCTCACTGCCTATATTTATTGTGGCTCTTTTTTACCTTCTGACCAGAACAAAGCATAGAAATAGGTAAGGATCAATGGATTGAAGGTGGCAGGTGGTAACTCGTCGCTTACTAAATAGACATTTCACACTATTATTATACGTATCATTATTACAGCCTTTCAAAAGTCCCCTACAGAAGACAGGCGTTCACCATAGATTGCCTCATAGAGGGGATATATGCCAAAGTTTCCAAGTTTGGCAGACTGGTTGGCAACCGAAGTCTTTATTATTTTGAGATGTTGTTAAGAAGATGATGATGACTGAACAGGAGATGATACTGCCCATCTTCTGTTTCAGTGTCAATCTGTCGCCTCTTACGACACACACAAGATGTAGTGTGGATATAGATAAGTGTAGAGTTGTGGATTGTCCTATGACGCCACTACAACTGTAATATTGAAAATATCCTTTTCAATGTCACAATATACACTCGCACACAAATACCGGGAGACGTCACACTATCACGTATAAGCTACGCTGTTTAGTGGTAGAAATAGGTAAGAGGGGATGTAAAATAAAAATAACATCCTAAATACTTTCCACGGGCTGCTTTTTGGGAGGAATTTCGGATCAGTAAAAAGTTTGCAACACCACCGTTCTAATGCTGGCTTACGAACTCCCCGAAATTAATTCATATCTGTTTATCTATAGGTACATTTAAATAAAATTGAAGTATCTCTCTGTATTATTGAAACAACTAGTTTCTTTTATGCTCAGAAGTTATTCGCTTGCTACGAAGACATAGACAAGCATTTTTTTTAAAGTTTTTTTTTGTCAGTCTGTCCGGGCTAATCTTCTGAATGGATTAACCAATTATGATGAAACATTACGAACAAAACGAAAGGAAGTATCAAGGCTATAAAGTATAGCATCCAACAAATGTTCGTGATTTAGGCTATTTTTCTCAGAAAACCTTGAATTAAAAAAAAAATTATAAAAAAAAAATGTATTTTTATTATTTTAAATCCAAATAACGTTACATTACTAGTTCCTATCCAATCGAAGCCGAGGCGGGCCGCTAGTAAATAATAAATGTTCATATAGCTTGTCAATTATTTTTATACTTTACTAAATAAACGATGAAAATAAGATATTTTTCAATGTTTTATTTTCAATTTAGCACATCCGTCCAATCAAACGCAACGCTAGACGTCAAAGGAATCCTCATTTCCGCCTGCAGGAAACTGAATGTGTGAGAAATACTTCCTATGTTAGTTTAGTCTATCAATATTTTAAATAAATTTAGTACAAAATTTGCATTTTGTAAATTATAAAATTTTATATGAATATAAAGTTAGAAACTTAAAAGTGTAATTAGAGGAAAAATAGCAAAATCAGATTCCTCACACAATGGAAAGCTAAGATTACGGATGTGCTTTTTTAATGATGAAAAGGATCGCTACGTTTTTACTTAATTTTCAGAGAATGAGGTTATCATTACTTATTTTCAGAGTCTATATTTTGAATAAAACTAATTTTGTGTGTTCGCGTAAATATAAGAAATCATTTCTATATTTTGATTTTATATTGAAAATAATTTTTAATTCATCAGTTCTTTTGTCATAAAATTATAATAAGTATTGTATCATCTTTATTCCTTATCCAGCAAAATTAAAAGCCCGTAAAATTTCACTGTTGGACGTAGATATTATCGTCTTTTATAGAGAAGATTTGCTTTAATCAACGCCACCATAAGTAACAGACGTATCGGACTTTTGACACTGCTTTTCCGTCGCCGGTCTGAGTTTACGCATAGCGTAAACGTGACGGTTATACCCGCCATCTATCGGATGCCATAAGGTCTTTTTGGCATATCCCATAGTCACCTGTTACGACACATTCGGAACGAAATGGTGTCATGGATTTTCTTACGCCGCCACCATAAGGCACACCTTATATAGAACTAATATAATAAAATAGTTGTGTATAACATATATGAAGATTTTATCGCGTTAAGTGGTAAGTCCTTTTACTCGATATTTCGAGTGCTTTGAATCACGAGGTCATCGAGTGTCTAAGGTTTTCAATATCCTGATGTCAAATTAACTTCAGCCCCATAATTTTTTTGGTCCGATCCTTGTAGTATGTAAGCTTACAGTATTAGGAAGTGTTGCAGTGGTATGGTTGGGTTTGGATTTAATTTATTAGTTTGATTAATTATATGGTGGCACTACTCCGGAGGCGTGGAGCAGAAGTGCGGTGGTCTTGTTGTTTAAGAAAGGCAACAACGCTCTGTTGAAGAACTACCGACTGATTTCTCTTCTAAGCCGCGTGTACGTGCTGTTTTCGAGAGTCATTACGAACCGTCTCACACGCAGACTCGACGACTTCCAGCCTCCCGAACAAGCGGGTTTCCGAGAAGACTTTAGTACTTCGGCAAATTGTAAGTAAGACTAAAGAGTACAATCTGCCACTTTGTCTTGCGTATTTGGACTATGAGAAAGCCTCACTCACACTTATTTCGTGTATTTTAGTCCGCCTTAACGACGTCGAGTGTCACCATAGAGTCTCGCTCGTCGCTGTTACATCAAGGGATTCCAAAATAACTCTTTAACTTTCTATAATAAAATATTGGAGTCCTTTGACTTAAATTCTAACTTACTCTTACTTTACATCTACTACAATTACAACTACAACACCTTAGTGTTTCTAGAGAATATAAAGTTTTGAATCCATTAAATTCAAATTAAAGTTTTCGGTTTACTCTTCAGCGCCGCGATAGTCGCATACAAGTATGAATAAATTGTTTTTCTTTGAAACGTTAACCCCACACTAGAAATTTCTCTTGCTTCGCTATGTTCTATGTGCTTTATTTTATGTAAATTTTCAACGATGCCGCCAGTCACGTCGTTGACACAGTGTCGTTCGTGTAAAACGCTCTAGAGATTGTTTTACTTATTATATTTGATTAATATATCATTCTGTACTTTGTCAGACCAAAGTCACGAAATTATCCCGTTTGTGCAATGCTTTAAATATAACTTATATTTTTTATCAAAGCTAGATAAAAGCTGTCACAATTTAGTTAAAATTACAACATAGAAAAATAAAATGAAAGCCGAGCATAAAATTTTATTTTTGTGTAACTTTTACCAATTCAGGTATTTGTGATTTTGCAATGACCAAAAAAAGGTTATCCTATTTTTTGTTTCTACGTGTTGTTTAAATCTGAATTAGAGGGCTAAAATAAATAATATTTGAATGTACTCACATGAAATACAGGAACGAAATTCATAATATTAGTTACCTATAAATATCATGCATATTATCCTATTTATACGGAATGATAATGAATAAAAAAAATAGAAAAAATGGAAATTAATTGTTTTATAATTATTAAAAAGTCTTAGGAATTAATCCACATATCATCTTGTCTAAAACTAAGTAATTAAATAACGATGTCCAACTTCATATTAAAATAATGCACGAGGCATTATGTTACATAATTTTTTTTAGAAAACGGAAGCGATAAATAAATTTATAGTTCACCTGACGGCAAGTGGCTACTCCAGTCCATGGACATCTGTAGTAAGCTTCGAACAAAGAAAGCTACAGATGCGTTGTCACCTCTGAGCACTAAGATGGAATGCCTCACAGCCTTTAACTATACTGGCTCTCTACCTTCAGACTGAAACACATCAGTGCAAGTATTGTTATTTGGCGGAAGAAACAGGTGAGATGGTGGTGGTGGTGGGAAGAAAGGAGTCCTGCCACCAGAAATCTAGGATACGGAACTTGTTGTTTGATGGTTGAGTCAAGGTAATTTGTCAACGCGGATTGTCAATCACTGTAACAGAGGTTTTCAGCCTCTCACTGGTGGTGGTATTTTTTTGAGCTTATACGAAATTCAGGTGGCTCTGGGCGAAGGCGATGTCCAGTATTGTACTTGCTACGAGCTGCAATGATGATCCATGGTGATTTATGAGAGAGTGTGCCGCATCTCTTTTGATAGGTAGGCCAATACTTCTAAACACAAGGAAAACTAAGAACAAACGAGCACATAATCTACATGATGGTAAGTGGGCCCTGTGGCTCACAGACACCTACATCTATCCTCGATTTAGAATCAAAATGCAGAAGCGTGGTCACCTCTGGTCTAAGATGTAATGCTTTGTTTCGCGTAAAAAATGCTAATGTGATAATGGTATAAGGATACCAGTATCCGGTTCTCTACACTCACCGTATCAAACCCAGCACAGCATTAAGCTGATATTTCACGCTGGTATTCTGTGAGGGCGTGGTCCTTCCCCGGTTGAGCAGATCTATTCTACAACAAAAATATAGCTGCAGAGTGTCTCTACCAAGTTATTTATATATATAATTTTACAAATGTGATTGCTGTCTCGACTTATAAACTCATCATGCATATTTACGTACCCTACGTAACACGTTTACTTATAAATTATTTCCTTATTATTCCAACACAATCTAAATTGTTAAATATTTTAACAGTCGTAAACCAACAGTATTGCGATAAGTATGTTGATTAAAGACGCATAGTTTTAAATAATGTAAAACCAGTTGACTTATGTTTGTTAAACAAACGACAGCATGTTCTCTACGGTTAATCAGCAGGATAATATATATATATATATATATATATATATATATATATATATATATATATATATATATATATATATATACTGAAGTGTTTGTGTTGTCGAGATCCGAGAGTTATTTAGACATGAATATCCTATATGAATGTAAAAAGACAGATAACACCAGCATGCTTAAAAGAAGTATAACCCGTGTAACTAAACGGTCGGCTTTGCGCGTGGGCTGAGTCGTCCTCCTTGCAGAGATGGTAGTGATGGCTTACACAAATTCTATCTCAAAATGTACACCTTCCTTCGGGAACCCGTGCATTCTGGTCTCTCGCCAAGGCTGTTCAAGGGAATTTCTGTAAGCCATCACTACCATCTCTGCACGGGGAGGACGACTCACTGGCCCACGCCACAAAAGAGAAAGCTGACCTTTAGGCCTGCATCCAAATCGACTCTCGACGACGGGGAACACACCGCCGACCATCCCGCAGTGTAAGTGCTCTATGCCTGATGATTTACACAATGCTCAGTACGCAAAGCACTCCTCACCTTGGATATCCACAAGTCGAGTGGGCCTGATGAAATCCCGCCAATTTCGCTGAAAACGTGCGTTTCAGAGTTGGCACCTGTTCTATCGCGCCTTTTCCGGTACTCCTACTCCGTAGGCGTTTTTTCATGAAAGACAGCTTTGGTGCACCCGATCCCTAAAAAAGGTAACCGCTCTGATCCATCCAACTACAGGCCTATCGTCATCATCTTCTTGTCCTCGAAAATAATGGAGTCCATTATTAACTACCAGCTCATGCAGTACCTTGAGGAGCACCAGCTGATTAGTGACCGCCAGTACGGTTTCCGTCGGTTTCGCTAAGCTGGTGATCTTTTTGTTTACCTAAAACATAGATGGGCGCAGGCAGTCGAGTCCAAGGGGGAGGAATTGGCCGTTAGTTTGGACATAGCGAAGGCCTTCGATGGGGTTTGGCACAAAACGCTTCTTTCGAAGCTTCCTTCCTACGGGCTTCCCGAGAAATTGTGCAATTGGATCACCAGTTTTCAGGCTTATCGGAGCATCGAGTTTGTAGTAGATGGTGCAGGCTCCGATTACAAGCCTATTAACGCTGGTGTTCCACAAGGCTGCGTGCTATCACCAACGCTGTTTCTTCTGCATATCAATGATATGTTGCAAACCGGTAACAATCGACGGTTGACGGCTCCGTGGTGCAGTGGCTTAGCAATGAGTTGCTGCGCTAAGGGCCGCGGGTTTGAATCCCGCACGGAACAAGTATTTGTATGGTCTACAAATAATTGTTCCGGGTCTGGATGTTTGTCCTTGTGAAATTTATGTCTGTAAACTGCCCCAATAATACAGGAGAAAATCCTAGTGTGGAGGTAACGGTTTTCAAAAAAAAAGCAGAAAAATCAGATAATCATTGCTATGCGGATGACAGCATTGGTGATGCTCTATACACCGGCCGTGCCAATATTTATCGGGAAAACGTCGCCAAGTACCGGTACAAACTTCTATCAGAAGTCGAGTCTTTGCTGAACAAAGTCTCGGATTGGGTGTGACTAAATCTAGTCCAGTTTAATCCTCAGAAGATAGTTTGCGCGTTTACCGCTAAAAAAACCCTTTTGTCGTATCTCCTCAGTTTCCACCCGCATCCATCGACTTCAGCATCTCTTACTCAGGTCGTCACCCGTCTACTGGGAGCTACACTGCACTTCATTAACCGGTACGAGGCTGCCGCACGAGAACCTTTCCTGCCCATCGGTTGTCGGTTCTTCGAGCCACATGGGCGGCCCGTTACTAATAATCAACTTATCCGTTAGGCTATGTCAGTTAATCTGGTTCTACTGTTTTGTTTTGTTCTTTCTTTAGAAATGGCTCCAGCGATTTGGGTGAAATTAGTATTTTAGATAATGTATTAATTTACAAGTTTTCTAGATAACACTTATCAAATAAATTACATACATAACTTAGAAATATTTTTACTAGCGCCAGTCAAGAGTAGACTAGAGTAACTATCCTTCATCTTCTTGATATAGTTCAATGTTATATACTGCAAAGCGGAAGCATTATTATTTCTGGTTCACTGAAACTCACAGAAGGCCTAAACTGCTGTATCACATTAAAGCAACGTCTTAATCATTAATATCTAATTCATGTTAGTTGCTAAGTGATCCGCAGCATTAACTAAAATGTATTGCGGTAAAGTTCACGAGCAAAACAAGTGTTCGGCAAGGGCTTGTAACACAGAGACGATGAAACATCTTTAATTATCTTATATAATATGTTTCGTTTGAAAAGGACACTTAGAAAGGAATAATAAATGATTTATGCAAAACTTGTTACTTTTTGACATATTTTTTTTAATTTTTTCCTGTATCGTGGATGCAGTTCATACATAATTTATACAAACATCTAGACCCAGAACAATAATTTGAAGCCATACAAATACTTGTTCTGGACGGATTCAAACAGGTTCCCTCAGCGCCGCGAAACAATATGGAGCTATGGTTCCACGGAGTCATCAAAATATAATATTATACTTTTTTTATTTTGACGAATCATGTTTTTAATCACGCAGATAATAATAAGGTTCTAATTAAAAGTATTAGTAAGATACTACACACGTTCTAAGACTTCCACAGAGCGTAATGGAACAAGAAAGTACATAAAAAGTTACAGCCTATATACGTCCCACTCCTGGGCACAGGCCTCCTCTCATTTTGAAAACAAGTTAAATTAAAAGGAATAAAATCCTTAAAATTAGTTTTATTCAATAGGAATAACAATATTAAGTTGTTATTATTAATAATCTAGTTCCAGAGTTGCCACGCCTAGATCACTCAATCTCCATCATTAGGGGAGCAGTATTGCTCAAAGAAGATAGAATCCGAGCTAATGGGGCCCCCTGATGCCTAACGTGGCGTGTTTTAGGAATAAACCTGACTTAAGGATCAGGGTTAAAACTTAAATCAAGTAGTAGATTTGGATAGGACGTTAAGGAAAAGAAGTTAAACAAAATTTAAAGTAGTTCTTAAAGGAGAAATGTACAGTGGAGTTACAACGAAATTCCGAGCATCTTCAAATGATCGGAAGCTATTAACTGGATATATCAAATGTATACTACAAACACAATACATGTCACAAAAGTACCTTTTCACCTAGCATACTCATGTATTCCCATTTGAATGGCATGTATAAATTAAAAAATGATAAACAAGATAAAATAAAATAAAACACAATTGATTATAACACAAACATACTCAATTATAAAAAGAAAAGGCCAATCAGATATAAGCCCTGGTCAGGGAGACCATACGGCTGAAGGTTTGTTAGGGTATTGAAAGAAACTGACGGGCGGTATCGAAGTCCCGTTCTACATTTGCGCCTGGCGCGGACTAATAGCAAAACGACTACAGGAATAATAAAATAAAGTATTTATTTCTGTATACTTAGATAATAAATCTTAACTGAAATATTAACTTTAAAAATTCTTCCATTATGAATGTTTGTAAAGAATCTCTTCTGTAAGGTTTTAAAATGAAGTAGCTGCAAACAAAGCTTTGCCTTGAGATATTAATAATATTAGAAACTAGAACACATTTCCTGACTATGCCCGACACAAAATAATGTAAAGCCTTTGAATATCCACCCATTCCATAACTGAGACTGTCTAAATAACACCCAGTTTCCTGGAAGTGGTAACAAAACTTATATGAGCTCTTGCCACTTACCGACCTAGAATGTTTAGTTATAAAATTGGGATCGTAGTTCGTTGCATCTAATTTAAAACTTTATTTACTAGTTTTTTACTACATATTTAACATAAAGAAGTTGACATTTATTACTTGGTTACTGGAGCCTTTAAGGCCTTAGCGTCTTTTGGGCTTTGGTGATGGTGGTCTAGAAAATCCATCACCCCATTATATCACGTAGGTGTAGAAAGAGGCGAATATGAGAAATTCGGAAAAAATCTTCCGACAAATGGCTTATGTTCGTTAGCATAAATTCGCCATTTATGCCAGATGGAAAATGCCCAGAACGGAAACGGGAAGAAGTGTCAATGGTGCTATACATTTTACTACTACAATCATCAATCCGCATGCCAGTGTGACGATTAAGGCAAATACAATAAAACGGAGACGCCCATAACCAACAGTGTGAAGAAAGACTATATATTTTCAATATATTTGAATTTATTCTATTGTCCTTAAGTAGGACTCTTTATCTGCGTAGAAGTTCACCTATTTTCGCCACCAAACAGCAACTGCAATAGTGTGTTAAGATCTGAAGAGCCAGCAGGCCTAGACAGCCAGTATAATTACAGGCTGTGAAGCATTCCACCCAGCCCTCAAAGGTGGGCTGCAGCAGCCACTTACCACCATGTGCACTGTATGTTCGTTTTCACTTCAATTTTATGAAAAAACATAATTCTACATTATCACGATCACCGTGATTATCCTTTTGTCATTACTGGATTCTTAAATGGAAGATTAATTAAAGACTACGGCTAGGCAAATTTAGTGTGACGATCTGGGAAATATTGCTGGTAGAAATGCGTACAGTCGAAGACTGCTTAGTAGCGCGCCTTGAGAGAGGCCTTTATCCAGCAGTGGACAATTGACTTGGACTTGGAAGATTGGTACATACTGACCACTCTCGAATTGGTGAGTGCAAAGACGACATTATCTTACTGACAACCCGTTTTCCAAAATGCTGTGAAAACGTGGCTTCATCGTTTTCGGATGGATTTTAGGAAATAATAAGGCCATCAGCCTCCGTCCGTTAGTTTGTATCAATCAGAAAGGTCAAAATTAAAAAAACATAAATTTTCACCCAGCAAATAGTAGTATCAGAACATATGATACGATATCAAACGGAAGTCTGTCGTCTCTGCTTACCTTTCCGGGGTAAAAGGCTAGGAGGAGCCCTATGCTTGAACTAATGTAAGTACACTACTTTTCTAAACTGAAGTTATTTGATTTAATTTCATTTATTACAACCTACCAAAGTCCACTGTTGAACAAAGGAATTTCTATAGATTATATAATTTTATTATTATTTTGAGTTGTAGATGGGACCAGGAAGATGCTGCTGCTTATTCCTTCCTTTATTTCCTTCTGTCGTCATTTACGACACCTACGGGATGATATGGAGGTAGTAGATCTTTTACGCCACCCTTACACTGCATTTATTTATTTTATTTATCTTACGTGAAAAGTTTTTTCCTTGTTTACAGCTATTCTAATTAAGGTGAGGTTTTAATATACTCGTACCTTTAAAAATATTCTGTTTTTATCTAAAGAGGAATAATAGCCGAAGATTCTATTGTTTTAAGCATCATTACGAAAGTACTTTGATGTAAAATATTTTGATTCCTTCCTTTAGTATTGTTTTCATAGATTCAAATAAAAATGGTGATTTCACTAAACATTAATAATTTAAGAAAGGTTTACAGAAAAATCTAATATCAAAAATCTATAGTTGCCACGCTTGGCAGGCGGGTTAGCAACCAGTTCTTTTATTATTTTGAGGTGCACAGGAAATGCCCCTACTGTTTAAGTTTCCTCTGTCGCCTCTTACGACACTCACGAGATGATATTATTGGGAAGTGGATATTGAGGGTTGACAATCGCAATTTTATTACTTTGAGTTATTGTTAGGAAGATGCTGCTGCCCATCTATTGTTTCATTTCTCTCTGTTACCTCTTACGAAATCCACGAGCTACCTTTACGCTGCCCCACACGGCAATGTAAAGTACTACGTTAATTTATTTTATTACTGCACTGCTTCCTAGCCGCTGCTCGTATTTTACATCTGATATGAATTGCAGCCGCAGGTACAGATACACACACACACACACACACACACACATATATATATATATATATATATATATATATATGTGTCGGAGCCCATAAAATAACGGTTGAATCGAGTTGGAATTGAGGTATATCGAGAAACCCCATTTGTTTGTGCAGTATAATGTTCACTGTAAGCTGCGCGAGAGATTCCGCCTAAGTCATTCTTCGAGTGTAGTCATTGTGCTAGTGCTAAGATAGTGATAGATATTAGATTATATAGTGTGTCGTGGTTCTGTTCGTTGTGGTAATTCTTCTAGTGCAGGGGATGGTGTTGCTGGGAGAGAGCTACCTGTGTTACACCTGAGATAAGTAGTGTTGCTGTTGGTTTGCATACTTGGTGTTATCATGTAATTACGTACCTCACGTTACACTGGTGTGTGATCGTGGCGGGGACGTGTTACGGTTTGGTCGAACTGTAATTTCTCTATACTGAATGTAGTGCGTTACGCTGTCTTATTACTAATAACGATTAATTACATAAGCAGGAGAGCAAGTCCGCTCTCACACTTTAATTATTTTTAACAATTAATATTATCCTGCTGCATTTCCAGATCAGAAGTGGGATCTCCTGTTGTAATTTCCGAGATATATATATGCTATATGTATGTATATTGAAATATGTGTAGAGTATATGTACTATGTATATAATATATTGCCTCGTTGGTCTAGTGGTTGTAGCAGTACGACTGTTGATCATGAGGTCCCGGGTTCGAATCCAGGTCAGGCCAAGAAAAATCAATTATGGAGTTTTTCCATCAAGAAATTCGCAGTAGCTGCCCAGAGTCAGGAAGTTGCGGTGTCTCACCACCGTGCCTCGGAGCAAGTGAAGCCGTTAGACCTGCGCCTGATCTCTCTCCGGTCGAGTCGAATTACCGTCCCATCGGACTATGAGAGTGGAGGAAAAGAGAGTGCACCTGTACCTGCGCATACACTTGGGCACTATAACCCTGTCCTGTGCAGATGGTTAGTCTCCGTTGAGACTGGCCGCCGTGACCGAAATTCGATCTGAAGGACATTATTATATAATGTAATTTAAAATATGTACATTTTATTTATGTATTATGTTTCGCACCATTCAACAATTGTCTTTGGCACCCAGGGTTGATCAGAGAATTCCACATGGCATTATACGTATACCTTTACTTAAGGTTTTACATTTAAGTTTTAAATAAATAAATAAGCTCTCTGTGTAAGTTTCATAGTACGCTAGAACCCAAGTCAATACCCGTCAGCATCACGAAAATGTTTATTTTTACTATTCTGTAAGTTCTGTCCATGAACACCTACATATATCGTCGATCAAGATTAAAATGAAGATGCGTTGTTACCCCGGAGGACTAAAATGGAAAGCTTCGTTTTCAGTACAAAGGGTCTCCGTTTCTACACTCACCATACGAAACACAGCAGCATTAAATTATAATTACAATGGCATTTGAGAGAGCGTGGTCCTTTCCGGTAGAGCTGACCAATTGGTAGTGCAACGGAATGATAATTGCGGCGTGGCACTACTACATTAATTTTAATTATAGGCATGCAATAAGAAAATAAATGAAGAAATGTGCATATCTAAGGAAGAAAATAGTTCGAGAACATGGTAATGCAACCATGATATGTCAACAGAAACTGGTACAACGCGGCAGGCTAACTACTTCATAAACGTCTTCGAAATTTATTTCGGTTTGTGCCCAACAGAGTTATATATAGGCTGTACCCTTATTACATACACATTGTGTCACATACACATGTGTCACTCCCGTGCCTCGGCAAGTACGTTAAGCCGTTGGTCCTGCACCTGATTTCTCTCCGGTGGTGTCGGTTTACCGTCCCATCGGACTATGAGAGTGAGGGAATGGAGAGGCACCCGTGCTTGCGTATACACTTGGGCGCTATAATCCTGTCCTGCGCCGATGGCTAGTCTTTGTTGGGGCTGGCCGTCGTGACCGAAATTGTTCTGGAAGGCATTACAAACACAGCTGTAAGATGTTGCGAACATTATTGTAGTTTGTCATTAAACGGCAGTTATCTAAAGACATTTAAATGCAGAATTTTTCCTTTACAGGAGAAAAATTTTAGCCTACAAATTTTATGAATTTTGTTTTGAAATTTATATGGGATTAATAATAATTAAAATTTATTAAAATAAATTAATATAAATAAAATTTGGGTGGTACAGTTACATCTCTTCAGCGGTGCCGGATTGGCTACTTGTGTTAGGGCTACGATAGATATCTGGTACCATACGCCAGTATATTCTAAGTCTATGTCTGGTATAGAACCATAGAGAAGAGATAGTTGTAAGAAATTCTTCACTGCCACTTTGGAAAATATTTTTGCTACTGGACGAACATTTCCTTTCCATTTAAAATATCTGATATAGCAAAAGTAGAGAAATTAAATGATACTAGTATTAATGTTTTGGGTTAGAGTAGTTAGTAGTTTCTATAGTAGGTCCATTATGTTTAACAAAGTGTCGTAAAGATAGACTTATCAATTTATTATTTTTTCCAAGGATACGAAAAATCATTATTGTTACATAAAAAATTTATCGCGGTTAGTTAGTAAACAAATTTGAAAAGACGGTCACGTCATGTACATTTGTGAAGCATATCTACTTCATTTTCCATCTCAGGAAAGGTTAAATAACCATGAACAATACGATTGTGCCCACATTTGTACAGAATCACCAAACAGTGAAACTTTAAATAGAATTGGTTTAGTCAACCTATTTCAAATGATAAAATTAAATTTCATAATTATGAAAAAAAGTTAAAGATACCATTCGTAGTTTATGCTGATTTTGAAGCATTTTTAAAACCAATAGAATCATGTTCTAACGATTAATCCAAACCTTTCACACATAATATTCAGAAACATGAAGTGCATAGTTTTGTTATTATATAAAATGTTCATATTATGATGATAAATTATCAAAATATGTCACATATTGCAGACCCAACTGTGCACAAGTGTTTATGGAAATTTTATCTAACAATTTAAAATAAATAAATAGACTTCAAAATATCCAGTTCCGCTAACAAATGAAGACAAAACCAAATTTCAAATGCAACCATTTGTCATATTTGTAAACAGAGTTAGCTTAACTTTTTTATGATTTTGATTGGTACACTGGTAGTTTTATAGGTGTTGCTCATGAATCATGTAGCTCAGTTCAGAACACCACGTCATATACCAATATATTTAGACAACCTTAGTCACTATGATGCTCATTTTTATTGTTCATGCAGTAAACTTTTGTGATGGTGAAGTCGAAGTTATCCTCAAAATAAAGAAAATATATATCCTTTCCAAATAATTAAAATGAATAACCATGAAGTTATATTGAGATTCGTAGATTCATTTAAGTTTTATCATGTAAATTAGAAGAATAAGCCAAAATCTCAGTAATGATCAATTTCAATAATTATGTAGAAATTACCTAATGATGAAGATTTCATTCGTTTAAAACGGAAAGGGGTATCCACATGAATTTATGAATAATTATGATAGTTTAAACTAACATCGCCCCTGAACAAAATATTTTTATAGCTCGCTCACAGATCCCATATTTCAAATGATGATTACGATCCCTGCTAAAGATGTTTGGGAACACTTTGGGTGTTGTTATATGCTAGATTATTCAAACTTGTATTTAAAACAGACGTTTTACTTTTATCCGATGTATTTGAAAACTTTAGAAAGCTATGTATTAATACTTATGATTTAGACCCCGCCAATTATTAAACAGCTCCCGGTTTAAGTTGGGATGCAATGCTAAAATATACAAAATAGAATTAGAACTTTTAACAGATTATGAGAAAATTGCATTTATTAGATCAGGTATCAGGGTGGTGTATCTCAATGTAGTAATCGTTACGCTAGAGCTAATAACAAATACATGAGGGATTATGATGCAGGAGACCAAATTTATATGTCACATATTTTGATGCCATCAATTTATATGGTTGGGCTATGTCTCAATATCTTCCTACTGGTGGATTTGAATGGGAAATCCGAATACAGATTTTAATGTGTCTGGGACATCGGTTTTATTTAGAAGTCGATTTGGAATATCCAGATGAACTTCATGATTTACATTCGCACTTTCCTTTATGCCCAGAAAACATTTGTGTAGGCAATACTAATGAGAATAAACTAGTCCCAAATTTAAATAATAAAGATAAATATGTAATTCATTACAGACATTTAAAGCAGTGCATACAAATGGGGTTAAATTAACTAAAATTCATAGAGTTAAAAATTTAAACAGTCTCCTGGTTGAAAATGTACATAGATCTAAATACAAAATTAAGAACGTTAGCAAATTCAGATTTTGAAAAGATTTTTATAAATCATTCATCAATTTTATAATTCAGTCTTCGGTAAGAATATGGAGAATATTAAAAAGGTTAACGTTAAATTAGTTACACTGGGAGAACCAGGGTAAACCTTTAGGTGCTCAAAGTTCTAATCGCTAAACCACAATTTAATAGTCTTTCAATATTTTCGGAAGACCTAGTTGCGGTTCAGTTATGAAAAACTAAGTTAATATATAACAAACAAATTTATTTAGTGTTTTGTATTTTAGATATTTCAAAAACATTAATGTATGATTTTCATAACTATATGATTAAAAAGTTTAGTAAAATCAAATTATTGTATACAGATACGGATAGTTTAATATATCATATATTTACAGATGATTTTTTACTGATATAAAGCTGACATTTCATATTTTGATACCTCAGATTTTGATACAAATAATATTTGAATATCCAAAATTTAATAAAAGAAATTAGGTTTTTTCAAAGATGAAAATAATGGTAAAATCATGTAAGAATTTGTAGGTTTACGATCAAAATATACGCTTTTAACATAGAGAATAAGACTAAAGCGAATGCAAAAGGGGTAAATAAATATATCACTAAAAGATGACACTGAATAGTTATAAATCTTCTCTATTTAATAAAAAGTGCAATATTATAGTATGCTTAGATTTAAATCAATTAGCACACAATTTTCACACAAAAATTAAATAAGATTGGTTTATCATATAATGACACAAAGACGCATATTTAAGATAATAATATTGAAACATTAGCTTGGGGTCATTATAAATTGCGCTAAGTGTTGATAGTTTTTTCAATGTTTATTAACTTTTATGTTGTAATGTTTGATTAGCTTTATGTCTGTGTGTAAATAAAATTTGTATTGATTAAAATTATGATAATACTATAATGTGACGTAGAGTTTATTACGTATTTAATCATTGTTTGATTGTAAATAATTTAAGATAATTGTTGTTTCTATTTGTGTGTGTGTGTGTACACATTTAACGTTGATGTGATTGTAAATTTCATCCCTTAGAACTTTAGACGTGTGTAATTTTTCACTTTATCCATCCGTTTACTGCTATTGTGGCAGGACCAAGTGGATGTGGAAGTCAAATTTTGTAACAAATTTCATAAAATCAGTTACAGAAATATGTAACTGGATTTTAATCAGATCACATGCTAAAATCCATTAGACTTTTAAAACTATGGTATTAATTTTTCAGCTTATATATTGATGGTCAACAAATACTTTTGCAACCATCTTTTAATAATAGTATATTTACATCAGCATATCATACTCTATTCGGAATTGGTATTCACTGTCTTAATGAAGGAAATGGAATCAGTGAACAGTATGCCAAAGTTAGTGTCTTATAGCATTTGATTTAACTCCTGATTTATCAGCCAACTCATCAGCTCATTAGAATCTCATAAAACATGGTAGTGTAAGATTAGAAGTACGATTTGAATCTTACTAAAACAAACCATTAACTGTATAGTTTATGCTGAGTTTGATAATATTATTGAAATAGATAAAAACAGAAATGTTATTGTAGACTATAGTAGTTAAGGTTATAATGTGTGTTGTGTGTTAGATTTATGTGTTATGCGTAATGCATTTTGTGTGTATGTAACTATGTGAAACATTATAAAATAAAATAAAACAAATTGTATTCAAAATATTATTTTTTATTTCTTTATATACCCTTTATTTAATCTTACACAAAACACTGTTCGAGTTTAAACTTTATATAAGCACACTGACTAAACCACTGAACATGCTGCCGCCAAGGATCATCATCATCTTCCCAATCTTTTAAATCACCACCACAATGGAAGCAATTGGTCCTGTCTGCATGGCCAGTATAAAAGAAACCGGCTTCTGCAAGATCTTCAAGCTTTTGTCGCATAACGAGAGGCCAGTCTTCAAACTGAGCAACCAGCTAGATTTTGAACTGAAGAATGGATATTCAGCTTTTGATTAATGCATATTCTCTCTTTTTCTTCTCCATTCACTGTCGTAGTTTTGCTATTCAATGAACTGTTATGTACACGTTTGCCACACTCATCTCTTTCTTCGCTCTTGTCTTCCTCTCAGCAGCACAAGACGACAGCTCGTTGAATCTAATGAGTACACAGAAGTAATTAAGTAAACAGAATCACATTCACTAATGATCAGCTAATGACTGTCATTGTTAAAAAGTAGTTTTAACTTTTCACTTTCTGCTATTATCTTTGTGATATTGTATACAAGGGTTTGTGTTGTCGTATATGCTATCCTTATTAGTCTTTACATAATATTTAATCCTCGTGGAAGCATGTTTCAAATGATCAGTAGTTGGAATCTTGGATAGATTCTTCATATCGTACATTTCAATTTTATGAGATGCGTCGCTTGGTCTCCGTCGTCAGAATTAGTAGAAATGTATGATACACTATCTCTAGCGGCTTTTGCTATGGTTGACGACAACAGCCTCTTTTATTTTTTATCCAGGTTCAAAAAATGATCAATCGATTGCGATTTTCTTTTCCACCGTGTTATTATTAATGACGATGTCATCACTCTCTTCTTGAGGGGAGAGTGGCGAGTAGTAATACTGTTTAAAGCAGGTAGCTTCAAATAAAGATGTTTATTTCTTACTTTTTTTCTTTTTAAGCTCGCCTTTAGTCCCCGGATAACTACTTAACCTATACAGGGTATTTGAAACGCTCCCGAAAACGAAGACAGATGATAGTACTAAGGATACCTATGATGATGGGTCACAAAGAAATTCGATCCGAGGAAAAAAAATCATCTTTTCACAACGTTTTATTAACTTTATTCACGCTCCATCATGTTATTACAGTTATTTGAAACGATATTTCACACAAAAATCATGAAAATACTGAAAATAAAACCAGCAGTGAAACTTTAAAAAGAAAATCAGCTGACAATAGGGTCAATATCCTCGCGGGCGCCGAACTCTTTCCTAGATCGGTACGAAACAATACATTAGGTTATACTACTTACTCACTCTACCCTTCCTTTCACACACACGCTGCTTCGTGTCGCCTCGCTGTGGAATTTACACATGCTTCAAGGACGTTACAATAATTTTAGTTTTGAGACAGTGTTGTTGTTGACTATCACGAGCGATAGTTGAATTGTTTTGTTTATTAAATTATTATCGTTATTACTTGTTATTTATTAATTAATTATGTTGTTCTTGTTGTTACGTTTTGTGTTTTTGTTTGGTTTAATAATGTCTAACGCGTAGGTACGTTTATAGTGCTCGTGAATACGGCAACATGTTAATGTGCCTTGAAGAATCTCATAAGGTCACGGAGGATCGGTAAGCTGTTTCATACCTAATTTTTTAAATAACTTAGTACTGAACTGATCTGAATAGGTACATAACTGAATACTAACTTATTCTGGACTATAATTTTTTATAGTATAGGGTGACAAACGAGCACACAGTCCACCTGATGGTAAGTGGTTGCTGTGACCCATAGACATCTACATCTATCCTCAATAAAGACTCAAAATGCAGATGCGTTGTCACCCGTGAGGACTAAGATGGAATGCCTCTTTTCCAGTAAAAGGGTCTCCGGTCTCTACACTCACCATACGAAACACAGCAGTGTTAAGCTGCTATTTTACGGTGGTATTCTGTGAGCGTGGTCCTTCCCGGTCGAGCCGACCCATTCGTGCTACAACTATACTACTAATATAGCTGCAGCATGGCTCTACCACGTAATCAGAATAATAAAAATACCTACACAATGGATAACAAAGCATGACTCTAACCTTGTAAACATTTTATTTAAGTATTTTTCATTAGCGGGGAATCGAACCAGTTATTTGGTTTATTTAACCTGTGAATTGAATTAAAGTGGCTACGTGGAGACAAGCACAGTAGCAAAATAGTACTCGTAGGTTAAGTAGATAAGTTAGTATTTAGACAAGTGTTGTAAATTATGGGTATTGTGGTACCATCGCTAGTTGCGGGCCGCGCGAATTCGGCGTTCGCGCGTACATTGACCCTAGTCAGCTGATTGTAATTCAGTAATTCCACTGCTGGTTTTATTTTCAGTATTTTCATGATTTTTTTTTGAAAGATCGTTTCAAATAACTGTAATAACATGATGGAGCGTGAAAAAGTTAATAAAACGTTGTGAAAAGATGATTTTTTTCCTCGGATCGAATTTTTGTGTCCCATCATCATAGGTATCCTTAGTACTATCATCTGTCTTCGTTTTCGAGCGTTTCAAAATACCCTGTATTTATTTTGCCTAATATTTACCGTTCTGGGCAAATCGAGTACGTTACCCGCCGGCACTGATAAAATTTTATTTCAAATTTTGAGCGCAAACTTTCCAAGTGCTCGATAATGATGGAAAACACGGTAGAGTGCATGTCTGGAAAATTAAAATTAATTCGAAGACATTGTAAAGTTTGTGTTAAGTCCTAACACTCATTACGGCAGCGCTGATACTTCTAAACTTCAAACTGAGACCAACGAAGAAAGATAGACAGAACACTTCTTACATTTTAAGTGACGCGGAACTATGATCAAAGTTTGTAAGAGCATACACACGCGTATAATATTTGCATCTTAAACTATCCATTTTTTAAATAAGTTATTTTGATTTATATTTCTGTATTCATACAAGTAATAAAATTAAAAATTTTGTACAACCGACTTCAATATAAATTATTAGGATAACTCAAAACTACTGGTCAGACCTCCATCAAATTTACATTGGACAACATGAAATGCACCAGCTTTCAAAGAATCATTGAATTAGGTTCACTGAAAAAAAAAGTTATGAGGTAACACATAAAAAAACATACAGTGGGATTGAATACCTCCTCATTTTGAAGTCGGTTGAAAACTCTTGTGCGTATCTAGTCAGTACATTTTACCAAAATTTCTATGAAATGTTGGTAAAATGTTTATTTATTTATTTATTTATTGGCCATTTCGTTACATTGCATAACATTGGTACGTCAAATATTACAATTCAAATGATATACGATTATATTAGATTATTAAAATTACAAATTAAAATACATCTACATTTACATTTACATTATTTTACATGTCAACAAGTCAGAAAATGAACATTTCATATATTCTTCTATATTATAGAAAACGTGATTCGAAAAAAATTTTTTAGCACTTGTCGAAACGCGTTTAATGGAAGTCTTGTTATTACTAAAGGCAAATATTGTACAATTTGATTTTTAATGGAAAACTTGCTTGGACGCTTTTATTAATCTGGTTATTGGAACAACAAATTTTTCGCGATTTCTTGTTTTGTAGTTGTGTACTTTCATCTTCATTGGTAGTTCACTTTTTGATGGTGCACTTCCAGAAGCGAACTATAAATATACAACGACACGACAGTCATGATTTTCACTTTTGTAAATAGGGTCTAGCTGATGTCTATCTTTGCAAATGTATAATTCTAATCGACCTTTTTGACAAATCAGTACTTTCAATTTGTGGAGCATTTCATATCGTAATTACGTAGCTAATAATTGAGTGACAATATGCAAAATAGACGGAAGTTAGAGTTTTCCTGTCAATAATGGGCTTAAGCTTAAATAAGGCGTAATTTGCATTGGCTAACTTTTTACAAACATTATCTATATGGGTTTCATAATTTAAAGTGGAATCGAGAGTACACCCTAAAAATGTGACTTCACTATTTGTAACTTTATTTGTTTTTTTGCTTGCATAATTAATTATGGTACTTTTTTCTGCATTCAAAATTATTCCGTTTGCTTCAAACCATTTTCTAAGTATATTTAAAATTTCATCTGTCTTCTTGGCTACTTGAAATGCGTTTTTATCTTTAACACCAACCTGTGTATCATCCGCAAATAGTGTAACCATCGCCCAGTCAGGCAAATTATTTGCAAGGTCATCCATTTGCATCCTGCCCATTGCAGGGCTCCATCCTGAGATTATTGTTGTTTTAGTATACGTGAATACGTATACCAAAACAGCAATGGTCCCAGGATGGAGCCCTGCGGTACGCCAATGTAACTATGTTGTGAATCAGACTTAGTATTATTTAGATTAACTATTTGCATTCGATTGTTAAGATAAGACTGCATTATACTCAATTCCTTTCCTTCAAATCCGTAAAATTTTAGTTTATAAATTAAGATATCATGCCGCAAACAATCGAAAGCCTTGGATAAATCGCAAAAAATGCTAGATACCTTCTGCGATCTATCCAAAGCGTCCAATATAAAGTATACTGTTTTTCTAATAGCCATTTCGGTTGATCTTTTTTTGCAAAAATCAAACAGTCTGTAAATAGATTTTTTTTTCAAAGTAGTCTAATATCCTAGATTTTAAGGCAGTTTCTAAAATCTTTGATATAACTGGTAATATACACACTGGTCTATAATTCTCAATTTCAGTAGTTTCTCCTTTTTTGAACAGTGGCACGATTTTTCCAATTTTTAAGCTATCTGGGAAAATCCCTTTTGTGATGCATTCATTCAAGACTTATAATATTATATCAAACATGTCTTTGTTGCGGATGATAAGTTCTCTAATAGTTTTTGTTGACATATCGTATATGTCTCTTGATGTTGTACATTTTAAACTATTAACGATATTCCAAAATTCGGATTTACTTATTTTAGGAAAGTGAATTTTATTTTTGTTGAGTTTTTAAATATTCGCTACAATTTTCAACCTTAATCTCTAAATTTTCTGTAAGTTTACCGGCTATATTTCAAAAGAACTCATGAAACTATTTGCTATATTTTATTATTTGTGATTATGCCTCCACTGTAATTTTTAATTTTAATAATTTAATTTTATCTTGTGTTTTTACTTTATTTCTTTGTTCTTTAATAATTGTCCCAGTGGTTTTAATTTTATTCGTAGTATTTTAATTCTAGATGCGTTCCAAGTTTTTGAGCTGTTTGAAGTACTTTTCTATATATTTTCCTATATTTATTTAGTTTGATTTTCTAATTTTATCTGGATACAAGTTATGTAATATTTCGAGTTTTTGAAGATTATTTCTACATATCAAAATGCCTTTGGTTGTTAGTTTATTCTTGTTTTTCTGGGTTTTAAATGTTTTAATGGAAATGCAGTGTAGTAACAATATTTTATATGGTCTATCAGAAAGTTCATTTTCTCATTTGCGTCAAGTTTCAAGTTTATATCATTTCATATTCATAGTCCTTACAGAACAAGTAATGAAAATATTTTATATTTTCTTGAGATATTATTCGAGATCTAACCTCAGTCTTCCTTTGGTTTAGGATACTTAGAATTCAGTTTATACTTTAATTCTATAACATTATGATCTGATAACTTTACGTCTAATACTTTACCTCTGTGATACTGAAAATCATCATCGTCATTTAAGATGACATTTTAATACATGGAAGACTTGCCTTTGGTTCTTGTTGGCTCATCTAAGACGAGTTTAAATTTCAATTCACTCAATAGTTTGCTAAAAGCAAATAGTTAGTAAAATTGCGTACTTTATTATTTGGTTTCAATAGATTTAAATTAAAATCTCCTGTAATTACAATTATTTTGTTTTCCTTACCTATTTTTGATAACTTTAGTCATAATATCTTCGAATATTAAATAATCATAATCAGGTCTATATACACAAATAATAACTAATTTATATGATTTTACTTCAATTGCCGCTAATTCACAATTCATTTCAAAACTCAACTTTACAATTTCATGTCTTACTTTATATTCAAGTGTATGTCTAACAAAAATAGCTGTACTCTATGTTCAAATAACATCCTATTGTAATATGACACAAGTATATAGCGATTTCTTATATTTACGCGAACACTATACATTGAATTAAACTACTTTTACGGATTATATCGCGTTTAATTAACTTATTTTATTAATTCCCGACGTTTCGGGTGCTTTACAGCACCCATGGTCACGGGGACTGAGGTGATTGACGTCCCAATGTCAAAGTTAATACGGAGTACCTTCAGCTTTTTTAATTATTAATTTTGGTCCGATCTACGCAGAATGAACTAACTGTGTCTTGAAGTCTTGAAGTATGCTTGGGTTTAGTTTTAATTTTATTAATTACAGGATCCCAAGCAGGTGGTAGTACCCAGCCTCCCTCTCTATTGAAATTAGGATGTTTTTTAATTTCAATAGCCTCACGTATCATCCTTGGCAGGAATCGATGTTCTTTCGCGAGAATCTGTGGTTTATCAAATCTAATGTAATGGCGGGGGCCGTCTAGGATATGATCACAAACCAGACTTCCCGGAACGTTGGTGCTTCACGTCAGCTATGTGTTCTTTTACGCGGGTTTAATAGATCTTTTGTTTGCCCTATATGAGAGACCACATTCAATCAAGCTTGTACACTCCTGCATCTTGTAGAGGATATTGCACTGACGGATGGTAAGAACTGACTAATCTTCTTCGGCGGCTTGAAGAATGTTCTTATAGCTCGCTTCAAGATGTAGCCATCTTGTCTGTGACACCTCTGACATATGGTAGTACAGCAGGCACACGCTCGACTGTGGCCGGCTTCACCGGTCACTGTGACGTAGGCGCGGGACCCGAAGCTTGTTGTCGTGCAGAACCTGCTTGACGTGCTGAAGCTCGGGCCAGGTGTTTGCTGTCACAGATCCCGTGCTCTCTGTAACAAAGATTTGCCCACGGTAGCCAATCAGAAGGATGATGGTGGATTCACCATTTAAATATCTGTTTGTATGGGTCTTTTTCTATACACGGTGTGACCTATGGTGTTAGTTAGGATTGAATGACTAATACATCTAGGAAAGCTAAAGAATTATTTGCCTCTAACTCCATAGTAAATTGAATTTTAGAGTTTATGGAATTAAGATGTTCTAAAATGCAGTTACTTTGTCTGATGGTAATTGTGAAAGTATCGTCTACATACCGCTTGTAGAACCTTGAGTTACTGGTGCAGTAAGCAGGGCTTTCTCCCAAAGTCCTCCATGAAAATATCGGCGACAATGGGAGATACCGGTGAGCCCATTGCAACACCATCTACTTGCTTGTAAAACTCTTCCTTCCACAATAGATAGCCAGATGTAAGGCAATGTCTAAGCAGTACTGCATATTCTGCTGACATGTTGTTTTCCTCTAGTTTCCTAGTTACAATTGAGATGCAGTCTTCAACAGGTAGGCATGTAAATAGAGACTGAACATCAAAACTGACCATAGTTTCATTGTCAGTAATGGTGATTCAGCCAAAACGTACCGATCTATGTTTCATAAACAAAACCATAGACAAATCGTCCAGTGATCTAAAGACAATTTTATCGACATTTGATTATAAGAATTGCATGGAAACTTTAGATAAACCGGAATCAACTAAATACAATGAATGCAAAATAAACATATAGATAAATACCAAAACTAACAACTAAATCAAATGTCCAACACCAACGTCAATGTAAGAACGGAACACAACCATTGACAACAGACGCGAGTAATAAACAACGCGCGGTCTATAACCTGTCAAAACAATCTCTGGACGACGCGACAATAAAAGTTTTGGCTAAAGGTATGAATTTCAATAACGCGAAAAATCCCATGAAAACATTATCTGTAGTGTTGAGGACTGTCTGTATAAAAAATATTGGTAAGGAAGATTTAGAGGCCATACGTCAAGACATCTCGTCTTTGTTACGTCGAAGCTCAGTGCCGAAATTAAATCTTCCGAAGGATGAAATTAATGCATTGAAAAACTTACGCAACAGACCAGATTTAACGATTCTCCACGCAGATAAAGGTAATGCTACGGTTATAATGGATACGTCGGATTACAATTCTAAAATACAACAACTTTTATCGGATGAAAGTACGTACGTAAAGGTCAAACAGACCCTACAACTAATACGCTTAAAACAACTAGCGATCTAATTAAGAAATACCTGAGAAATTGAATCTAGACGTCAATTGATAATACCTGCGTGTGCCAAACCACCGAAGTTGTATGGGTTACCAAAATACACAAACCGAACGCTCCATTACGTCCAATAGTGAGTCAGATCGATTCGCCAACTTACAGATTGGCTCAACTCTAGCAAAAACACTATCACCACTCAGAGGACACACAAGAGCACACACTAAGGATTCATACCATTTTGTTAGTGAGATAAAAGACCTATGTCTTACTGACAATGAAACTATGGTCAGTTTTGATGTTCAGTCTCTATTTACATGCCTACCTGTTGAAGACTGTATCTCAATTGTAACTAGGAAACTAGAGGAAACAACATGCCAGCAGAATATGCAGTACTGTTAGACATTGCCTTACATCTGGCTATCTATTGTGGAAGGAAGAGTTTTACAAGCAAGTAGATGGTGTTGCAATGGGCTCACCGGTATCCTCATTGTCGCCGATATTTTCATGGAGGACTTTGAGGAGAAAGCCTGCTTATGCACCAGTAACCCAAGGTTCAAGCGGTATGTAGACGATACTTTCACAATTTTACCATCAGACAAAGTAACTGCATTTTAGAACATCTTAATTCCATAAACTCTAAAATTCAATTTACTATGGAGTTAGAGGCAATAATTTTAGCTTTCCTAGATGTATTAGTCATTCGAAATCCTAACAACACCATAGGTCACACCGTGTGTATAAAAAGACCCATACAAACAGATATTTAAATGGTGAATCCCACCATCATCCTTCACAGTTGGCTACCGGGCAAATCTTGTTACAGAGAGCAAGGGATCTCAGACAGCAAACACCTGGCCGCCGAGCTTCAGCACGTCAAGCAGGTTCTGCACGACAACAAGCCGGGTCCCGCGCCTACGTCACAGTGACCGAGTGAAGCGGCCACAGTCGAGCGTGTGCCTGCTGTACTACCATATGTCAGAGGTGTCACAGACAAGATTGGCTACTTGAAGCGAGCTTATAAGAACATTCTTCTGCCGCCGAAGAAGATTAGCAGTTCTTACCATCCGTCAGTGCAATATCCTCTACAAGATGCAGGAGTGCAAGCTTGATTGTGAATGTGGTCTCTCATATATAGGCAAACAAAAGATCTATTAAACCTGCGTAAAGAACACATAGCTGACGTGAAGCACCAACGTTCCGGGAAGTCTGCAGTTGTGATCATATCCCAGACGGCCCCCGCCATTACATTAGATTTGATAAACCACAGATTCTCGCGAAAGAACATCGATTCCTGCCAAGGATGATACGAGGCTATTGAAATTAAAAACATCCTAATTTCAAGAGAGAGGAGTATTTTACCACCTGCTTGGGATCCTGTAATTAATAAAATTAAACTAAACCCAAGCATACCACTGCAAGACTTCAAGACACAAAGTTCATTCTATGTAGATCGGACCAAAATTAATATTAAAAAGCTGAAGGTACTCCGTATTAACTTTGACATTGGGACGTCAATCACCTCAGTCCCTCAGACCATGGGTGCTAAAGCACCCGAAACGTCGGGAATTAATAAAATAAGTTAATTAAACGCGATATAATCCGTAAAAGTAGTTTAATTCAACAAGTATAGCCTTCGATAGTCATTACACCAAACTTTAATTCATTAATCTATTCGTCCAAGTCTCCGTTAGACAAAGCACATCACAAGTTGTATTGTTAATAATTCCAGCTCTAAATATTTATTATTAATACTCTGAATATTAGCCTGCACAATCATTAACCAGTTACCGGAGTCTTGGTTATATCTAAAAAATTGTGAAAATTTAAAGTAGAACTTAATTTTATAAAGTGCAAACAAGACGAAGCATTAAAGTGACTAGTTTTGATACTTTTAACAATTTTCAATCACGATATTTTTTAATTTTGCCTTAATTTTTACATTTATTTCAAGATATCTGACATTCTCAGATACCGCAGATTAAAGAGTTCTTTATTAATAGTGAAGATTTTATCATCATTTATGTTGTCATACATTACACTTCCTAACAAAATGTTGAATTTTCTATTTTCTTTGCTCACAATTCTTCGAATCTCGTTCACATACGTGTCTCCATTTTAATGTAATGTCGTTGTAGTTTCTATTAGTATTACCGCTAAGTCACTTTTCAAATCTTTCGTGTATAGTTCAAAGTGCTTCAACATTTGTTTATAGTTTCCTGGTTGACAGTAATTTGTTATTTTTGTATTTTCCAATTGTTGCATTAGTTTGCTTGCTAGTCCACCTGTATCCTGTCTGAAAACATTTCTACTCTTGTCAGGTTTGTTGTACTCTTTTCCTTCTCCTCTGCGCCCTGTCTCTTTCTGATGTTTTTATTTTATTTCCTTTTCTTGCAGCTTTGAAGAGTCGTTTTCCTGCTTTTGTATAGTTTGTTGTTTCTTCTGGACCTTCGTTGATATTTTTAGTTTAGTATGTGTTTCCAATTCTATAATTTATGTTGTATTCTATTCAACTCTATCTCTAAGCTTTTTAGTTCTTTCTGTAACTTTCGCATCCCCTTATTTTGTATTTTAATTTTTTAGAAGGTTTTAGTTGAATATTTGATTTTAGGTTTTAAAAGCAATTTTAGTCTTTTATTTTTCTTTTAATGTTTGTGAGCTCAGATTATCATCGGTCTGAGTAACTGCATTTTTTGAATTTTTAAAAAGTTGTGTTTTGTTTTTGCTAGCTGGCTTGGGTAACATACCGCGTGTTTTTTCGGGTCCTGAAGCTTGTATGTCTCTAAGTGATTTTATCACCATCTGGCGGTTTTCAAGTTCCTTTGCAAGTCATTGTTCTGCAGTGTCAGGTTATCTACTTTTATATTAGCAACTTGAAGTTTGTTTTAGTTGTTCAATTTGCATTTCCAATTCAATTATCCGTGAGCTATTATGTGTAGATACATCTGGAAGGCTTCTTATGCTATCATCACATAATAACGGAATCATTGATTATTGAGCTTTAAGCGTGCTACATCATTTTCCGAATTATAACGCCGCATGCGCCTGAATGTTATGTTGCTATTGCGTGTATTCATCTTAAATATGCTTACTCCAACAATAAATTTATATTACTATAATAAGAATATGTACTGTACTAATATGTATTATGTATTTTATTCCTTTTTTTTCTTCCTTTTATGTGTACTGCTGCTGTTTCAGGTTTATTCTAAGCAAATTGTTTAAGGCTGTCTTAAAGCACATACAAATAGCAGTCGAAGATATTGTGGATTCGATCTCGTCGTTTTGAATATAACGCGTCGCTCTATCCACTCGGCTAGCTGGCTCGATAATTAAATGGTGTATTTAAGTGTTATGTTTCGACTCAAATCATTTGAGATACTGAGACACTGTTATTTTTGTTTTGCGAAGTTATTAACATTCACCTTCATTTGCAAAAAATCACTTTTTGTTCAGTTTTCGATCAAAATCTAGTATTTAGGCAAAGTTTTAGCCACTAACACACCACTACAGAGTGACATTTTGGGATATTCAACGCACTTTTTACCACTTTTTATTTAATTTTTTGTGACGAGACAACAGATCGCCCGTTCGCTTTGGCGGAGCGGACGCCAAATCCAAAATGTACTGCAATGTCGCCTCAAATGCGATTATCTTCAACTGTACCGTTTCACTTATTTTATCTCCCACATTGTACACCCTCCAGCTACTCCCCAAGAAGTAAAGGTATAAATGTTCCAATTTTTTCCCATACGTTAAATTTATTCCAAAAAGAGTTATATTGAATAGAAATTCCTATAAATAGATGCGAGCTAAATCAATTTATCTGTTTCCTGGGGCCATATCATTGCTTCTATACGGTTTCAAATAATTTAAAAGACAATTTTTTTCCATATTCAGTTTGAAAGGATTTGGTTCAGATTTCGTACACTACTATCCCGTGGGTGACACGGAAAAGACGATAGAGGAATGAAACAGGAAAGTGTGCTGTCAATTTCCTGTATCTTCCTGATAACAACTCAAAATAATTAAAATACTGTGCTTGCCAATCCGCCTGCCAAGCGTCGCAACTTTGATGCAATCCATGAGGGAGGCCTATGTTCAGCAGTTCACTTTAATAGACAATTAATAATGGATGAATCTACTCGTATAAATAACTTAAGTTAACCTGAGATTTTTTCCGAACCTGTGTTAGAAGATAACAATGACTTTTATTAAGAATTACTTGTAATTTATAAAACCATAAGACTGAAGTAACGGATGAACTTACTGCCCAAATGATAGTAAGTGGCTACTGCAGCCGAAGGATACCAGCAACCAACTTCGAACAAAGAAGGCTACAGATGTGTTGTCATCTATGAGGACTAAGATGGAATGCCTCACAGTTTGTAATTATACTGGCTTTCTATACCCTTTAGACTGGAAAACAGCAGTGCTTTCACTATCTTTGGCCGCAGAAATAGGTAAGAGGGTGGTAACTATCCAGACGGACTTCTAGGCAGAGAAAAAGTCCTAACATCATAATGTATCTTAGGGATGTTTTATGTTATGATTTTGGGATTCGATCTTAAGAAAATTCCATAATGTTGTTTTTGGAGTGAAAAATCTATGAAAAGAAAAAGCGACAGCAAAAAGAGACAAACACATACATCTATAGGATTTAGCCTACGAGAGAATGAGATAGAATATTATATTAAATTAATCGTGTTTAAGTCTTAATATGGCGTCTATTTTACGTACTACCTTGAGAGTTAATCAACTTATGTTCGATAAAATGACTTAACCTATAGAATGAAGTAGATAGCGCTATTACAATTTTACTGAAAGTAAATATTTTTAATTTATTACATTTCTGGCTTTATTTTCTACAGGCTTTTCAGAAAATAAGGATTGTAGCATTAATTTGCTATAAAATTAAACTTTATCAATTTTTTTATGCCGCAGTGGTGGTTGAAAATTATCATATGAAATAAATCATTGGCCCTGAAATATTTTTTATTTAATCGTTTCATTTGAAGGTTTTACTTCCACTGAGGTGATAAAAAGTCATGTGCAGCATGACTTTTTATTAATAATTTTAAATAACTTTCATAATTGCTATCATATTAAAGAAAGTTACTTTAGCGACTAGTTTCTATTTAGCTCGGAATGTAATTACTTAGGCGTGAGCGTAAGCTTGTTTCTAGCAATTTACGAGTAAATTGCCGCGCGACTGAAGCTCAGGTGACAAAATTATCACTTATATGATATAGAGCAAATTGAAGTAAAGGTTATACTAATTTAATCTTCCAGACTGATTTTGACCAGGTAAGTTCTGAAATTAGCTATGTGGTGGCAACGCAGAGAAACCATTAACACATTTCATCCCATGGATGTCGTAAAAGATAACTATGGGAAATTCCGGAAACATCATAAGGCTTCCAAGAGATTACGGTGTTACCATCTCAAAATACAGGATCGTCGGAGAGCAACGTGAAAGATTCGGTACATCTGGCATGATAATTGCAAAAGCCTGCCAAGCTCGAAATTTTAGACAAATATGCTCCACAAAGAGCCTTTCTCCTAGCGGTGGATTTTTTGTAGTGGGTATGGATTAGTCTTCCATTTTCGATATAACGTTAATGATTAGATTAGAGACGGGTTAGAATGATTGTCATACGCAAAGGGACTAATACAAAAAAAAAAAAAAACAATTTCTTTAGCTTTTAGCCAAGTTAACTTAGGTTACGCAGTCGACAGTTTCAGTGTATAAATATTATATTGCCAATGCTTCAGTCCCTTCTAATTTAAAATTTTTATTATATACCTTAACACGGATCCCTATTATGTAAATAGCATATTATGTAGAGGATGTAAGTTGATTTATATTTGAATATCGGTTTTAATATGAATTTTGAACACTTGAGAACCTTTTAACAATAAAAAGAAACTTTTAAGAATATCCACTACCCTATATCGTACCGTAGGTGTCGTAGGAGATGACAGAGGGAAACTGAAACAGGAGATGAGCAGCAGCATATTCCTGATAACTACTCTAAATTACAAAAGTGTAGTTGCCAACCTGCCAAGCGTGTCAACTATGGAAAAGTCCCCTTTAAAGCAATCTAGGAGGCCTATTTTCAGCAGTGGACTTTGATAGGCTGTAATGGATGCATGGATGGATGGATGGATGGATGGATGGATGGATGGATTAAACATAATATATAAAAATCATAATATGTGCCAAATATAAAACCTACTATTTTTTTTGAAATCTGTCAATGTAATGTAAAATAAAAACATTTTAAAAACTAGTACAGTAGTAGTAGTAAACTAGCTCTCAGCAGTTTTGTTTCGATTTTGTTATTAGACAACTGTTGGTAGTTAACTAGCGGCACAAACAGGCCATTTCCTCGCATACTGTAACTCCACTGATTACAATGCATGCGAGCCTGTTGTCGTTATTGTATGCATTGTTTCGTATGTGTGTATGATTGCACCTTTTGTACTGGTGCAGTTAACCTTTCTAGGTTTGTTGCAATTTAAAATAACCAAGTAGTAACTACCAAAATTTAGCTCCTCAATAATTGGAAAGGTAAGGTTTCTTACCACGAGCTTGTAAGCTATGTAACGAACTAATTAATTTTTTTTACTTAGGCGATCGATTTTGACGAATCGTATTTCACATTGAGCTATAGAGAGGGCTTTGCTCGGAGTTTTTTTGCGTGATAGAATTTGTTTAGATGATATTTGCAGCAAAATTAGACTAATCGACATAGCTAGCTAGTTTTTATACGTGGCAAAGCCATGTTGCAGCTATATTAATAGGTATAGTTGTAGCACGAATAGCTTGGCTCGACCGGGGAAGGACACCGCTCTCACAGAATACCAACGTAAAATAGCAACTTAATGCTGCTGTGTTTCGTGTGGTGAGTGTAGAGAACCGGAGACCCTTTTTACTGGAAAAGGGGCATTCCATCTTAGTCCTCACGGCTGACAACGAATCTGCATTTTGATTCGCGAACGAGGATAGATGTAGATGTCTATGGGCCACAACAACCACTTACCATCAGGTGGACTTATACTGTAAAAAAGCTAAACGGATCACTAAACCAAAGTGAAAATACGTCTGCTTAAAGCTTAAAAAACCGACAAATGATGGGGAAAAGAGATTTAAAGTGGCAGCCTCATACCGGGTAGACGTAGAAGTTGGAGTGACGACCTGGTAAGCTATGGTAAGACATGCAGAAAGTCTATGGATAAGGGCTCTGTATGGCCACAGCCAACCGCTTAGCCATGCGTTACCTGGTCATCAAGTTACTTTAATGATATCTTAAATTAATTCTAATCAAGTTTTATATAAAGAATTTGGCATTCTATAAAGCAGATTAAGTTACATAATATATAAAATTTGATTTACCAAGACCGTAGTCTGTTTTATTTAAGTCTAAATCATTAAAGCCAGCAAAATTGCAAGCATGTCGTTGCATTTGCGATATCGAAAGCCATACAAGAAACGTCATAAAATCTCGTCCTGCTCGAAAAGGTAACACATTTTTATTCATGATATCTGCCATAAATTCACAAGTCAAGAAGTTTTAAATATGGCATCGTTGTAAATTTCATATGTTTGAAAAATGATTGGTCTTCCAATATTCACAGTTATACAAAAGCAAAACGCTTAAGTAATTTTTATAATAATAATAATAATAATTGGTGACCTCTTTGGGGAAACCGAGGGTTTTGTCTGTGCGATACAGGATCAGGTTATTAAGACCAACAACTATCAGAGATACATCCTAAGGGATGGCAGCGTCGACATCTGTCGAGCTTGTCGCAATCCCTGTGAGTCTCTTAGGCATATCATCTCCGGTTGTTCGGCGCTTTTTAACTCTGAGTACTTGGTTATTTTAACTGCTTTTTTTCGGAACCTCTGAGATTTTCTACCGTAACCGTACGGTATAATTATGTCTTATGACATCCAAGGGACGGATTGGGGTGTTGGATTCTCGTAATGGCTACCACATAGAAATTAATTATAGTACATTTAAATTCAACGAATAGTTATAATATTTAAAAGCAGCTTTAATCCGTGACTTTATTCGAGTAGGACTTAAACAAAAAAACATGCAGATTTATAATAATTTTTTGGTTTGTCGGGACAAAAAATGATTCGGTAAGTGCCATTAAATTTATTCTTATCTTTACTGACGCTACATTTTGATTAAAACTTAAATAGATAGTAAAAACTTTTTTTAGAAAATATGGTTTTCTGAGGTAGTGAAGTAGACGGTGAAAGTAAAATTACACTACGGCTCGCTCATGCTACAGGCCACATCTCATTCCTGAGAGGGTTTTAGGGCATGGAAATGTGGAGGTGGAAATATGGTGAAAATTAGTAATTAGTTACTATCTAGAATGTCATGTTCTGTCGTTACCGACATCCAAAAAAATAACTATATTATAAAATTGTCGGTATTTTTTAATATGGAGGAATATAAAGAGCTACTTATATAATGAAATTGAGTATTTTATTACATGAAGATTATTATATGTAACTAATTAACACTCATTTTTATATAGGTAGCACTGGTATGGAGTGCTTATTACCACCTAAAAGTAACCGATATACAGTATAATTTCCAAATCGTTTCATATCAATTATAAATAGATTCGATTTTGGTGACTGGTTTATATTTTTATTTTTGCAAATTAAATGTACTCATGCTGAATTGAGCAAATATGCGTGCATTACAACATAACATGCAAGAAAATATAATAAATAGATCGTCAGCAATTCGTCGCAAATATATGGTTCCCCGATGATTTTGTCTCAAAAATCCTATAAACAAAAACGGTTGCCACGTTACCACAGATACGACGCTTCACTAGAGTAAAACCTTTACTCTCGATCTGGCCAGTATTTTATAGTCGTGCCGATACGGCCAATCTTGACGTACAACCATCCTCGGCGCGCATCTTCATGAATTCCTGTAGTTGACACTATTAATCACCATTTTTTCCGCTCGTCTATCCTGACATGAATATGTACACTGTCCCTATATTTGGACATTTACACACACATACGCAAGGCAATTACGTTTGACCTCATGCAAACTAACACTAGCTAAGGCGTCCATTTGACCAGCCATCATTTCATATGAAAACATAGAGCGGACAACTGGCTCTTTCCACTAAGCACACACAGACACACAGCTCTTTATATAGCTTGCACGGTACTATTAGCATATATATATACTAAAATCCTCAATCATAGAATAATCGAGAATGTGCGTCCCTTCGACCACGCATTGACCGGACGGCACCTTACTCTCAAGCCACCGCATACAGCTGTAATCTAGCATGTCCCTACGACCAACTGCTCGGGTCTGGCCTGGACGATACTGTTATCTGTACTCTGTTCGACCAACCTGACTGTACCGGATGGGTGCGTCCCTTCGAAAACGCATGGACCGGATGGCACTGTCCCTTCAACCAGTGTAACTCCTCAATCCATAAGCCTGGACCGGATGAATGTGTCATTTCAACCAGCCGCGCGCGGCATAGCCCGGTACGACATTGTCCCTTCGACCAGCTTCAGAGAAATATTTGCACGGCCGGTGTATAAAGCATCACCAGTGCTGTCGTCTGCATAGCAATGAATGTTACCTGTTTGCAACATATTATTGTTATGCAGAAAAACAGCGTTGGTGATAGCACGCAGCCTTGTGGAACACCAGTGTTAATAGACTTGTAATCAGAGCACGCACCGTGTACTACAACCTTAATGCTCCGAAAGAAGCGCTTTGTGTCAAACCCGATCAAAGGCCTTCGCTATGTCCAAACTAACCGCCAAAGCCTCCTTCCTCCCTCTTGGACTTGATCGCCTGCGCCCATCTGTGTGTTAGGTAAACAAAAAGATCACCAGCTGAGCTACCCCCAGAAACCGTACTGGCGATCACTAATCAGTTGGTGCTCCTCAAAGTACCGCATGAGCTGGCGGTTAATAATGGAATCCATTATTTTCGAGAACAAGGAGGCGATGGCGATAGGCCTGTAGAGCCTGCCTGTTGGATGGATCAGAGTGGTTACCTTTTCTAGGATCTGCACGAAAACTGTCTTCCGTGTATTCGTGACAACGCCTAGAGAGTAGGAGTACCGGAAAAGACGCGTTAGAACTGGTGCCGACTCTGGAGTTCTGGATTTTCAACACATTGGCGGGATTTCGCCAGCCCACTCGACTTGTGGATGTCCAGGCAAAGGAGTGCTTGTACTGAGCACTATGTGAATCGCACATCAAGCATAGAGCACTCACACTGTGGGATGATCGGCGGTATGTTACCCTGTCATCGAGAGTCGAGTTGGACGTAAAAAGGGAGCCTAAAAGGTCGGCTTTTTCTTTTGCGGCGTGGGCTAGTGAGTCGTCCTCCCTGTACAGAGATGGCAGTGATGGCTTACAGAAATTCCCTTTGACAGCCTTGGTGAGAGACCAGAATGCACGGGTTCCCGAAGGAAGGCGAACTAATTTCTCGCCAATTCTGCCAATTTGCTCATACTTTGCCTTGACAATAACTCTTTTGAAGAACCTGGAGGTATATGAAAGCACGAAACACATAGATGTGCACACTCTTAGATATTCACAAAAATAATATCGCTGGTGTCTGTGAGACCACGGGTAGATAGTTAAGGGTTAAAATTAAACATTTCCCCGGTATATCGCTAAACTTTTCGTACTTTAAAATGTACCCCTGTAAATCATATTTCACATGAACATAAAACTGGTGGGATAACAAATGCAGTAATAATTTCATCAGGCACGATTGTTTAGGAATTTACTCAATAAGAGATCATAAGCGAAGACCAGTTTCAGAAGCTGTTTTTTTAACTCTGGTTTCTTTACTAAGGGACATGCTATTTTAATAAACTTAATATTGGTAAGACAATTAGCTGCATGATCTTTTAAAGCGATTGTTAATGCCGTTAACAAATCAAATAATTTTCTATCTAAGCTTTTATTTTGTGCATTAATTTTTAATACATTATACCATCCCTCTATATCCGAGTTTGGATGGCCTGGATTAAAGGCAAAAGATGCATTGAATTTTTACTTGCGGTCGACATATTATGCGGCATTGCTAATACTCGTAATAAAATGCCTCCTTTACGTCCAAATATGTACCTACGTATACATGCTCGTCGGTTAAGGGTACGTAAAAAAAACATACTTTGTATAATAATAATTACGGAGTAGTAACTCTTTGGGTCCCTCTTCCCTCCCAGTTTTCACGAAAAGATAATTATGTATTGTGTGTCAAGACACAAAAAAATCAATTAAGTTTTCTATTTGATTACACACAGTGATCACAATGCCGCAATGGCTTACAACAAACTTTTACCCATATCTTCATCACTTCTTGTGATAAGATATATTGTAGAGACAACGTCTATCAGATCGTTCCAAGTCAACCAACAGTATCACCAAACCATCAGATGTTTATCGCTCCCGAATCACTCATAAGTAAATCGCAGTTACAACTACCCACCAAGTTGCGCAATGCGACCAAATAGTAATAACAAGTGACTAAGAGTATGAACGCTTGGAAATACCTCCGGCAACTTCTTCAATACTTAGTTAATACTACTTCAACTAGATCAATTCAAAATAAACTTTACATCACAAAATAAAATGTCCAAGAGCCATTACCTTTTTAATCGTTCGTTACGCAACAAATGTATATTACACTTCATTTTATTTTTACGAGCATTTATCTCTATGTTCAGTCATGCTCGTTACGTCTCAACGACGACTAAACTAGATCGCTACCAACACTATACGCGCACCGCACCCACTTTTTGAGCTACGGCATGGTATGACTGTTGACATAGTCAAAACACAAAATAAAATGAAGTAAGCAACTCTACAATTTAACAGGGTCATTAATCACCCAAATAGACTCAGGTTAGTCAATTGAAATAAGCTAGGCTTTCAGGCATTTCTATTAACCAATTAAAAACCTAACCACTTGTTACTACAAAATATTTTATGCAAAGCAATATTTAAGACAAATTTACTTCTCTCACGCATCAAATGTCGATCGGCAGCAGCGATAAATAATCAACCCGTGGCGTTCCACGCCGACAGCATACTTCCATTCTAGAACGATCGGTACAGCATCACGCCTTCATCACATTATTCGAAGATTATATGTGGGCGAAAAAGGGAACTTGATCCCACTTCTGATGTAGGGAACAGGGACTGGAGGCGAATAACTTGAGATCATCCATATAGAAAAGGTGGGTCAATTTTGTACCTCCTTTCCTAAGCTGAAATCCCCTTCCGGATCCCTCCAGTAAGGTACTGAGAGGGTTCAGAGAGAGGCAAAACCAGATTGTACTCAAACAATGGCCCTGGAAGATACCCCTTTTTATCCTTATGCGGCTTTCCGCAGCCGTCATTCGCTCACCTAGATGACAAAGGATCGTATTCCACTGCCCCATACACTGCCCTGGAGTCTATATAACCACAGTCAACCTTGTGCCAGCTCGAGGACCTCTTTAGCCATGTATGGGGCACCGAGTCGAATGTTGAGTCCAGGTGACGGGTGATTTTCGCGCTCAAAATGGATGTTAGTGTCTTGTATATGGCAGGTAGACACGTGATGAGGCGGTATGTGTTCCGGTCTGTGGTATCCTGGTCTTTAGAAACCAAATGAGTGATTCCAGTAGTGAAGAGGCTCAAAGCGACTACAGGTCGAGAGCCTCTGGAACTGTCGGCAAGCACAACGTGACATACCACGAACCCCTTTAGCCAGTAGGCATTCTGTGAGAGCGTGCTCCATCCATATTCGAGATGACCAATTCGTGTTGAAGGTTTAGTACGCTAGATGGTTCATGGCATGGTTCTAACTCCTATTAGGTTCATTTAATCTGTGTAACTCAACTATTTATCTATTTTCAACCGACTTCAAAAAGTAGGAGAGGTTTACAATTTATCGGAATCTTTTTATGTATGTTCACCGATTACTCGAAGACGCCCAAACCGATTTGGAAAATTCTTTTTTTGTTTCAAAGGGTATACTTCCCAGGCGGTCCCATTAAAATTTTATCGAAATCGGTCGAGCGGTTTTAAAAAAATTAACAGTAAATTATATTTATATTAAAGACGGTTGTACAAAATTTTAATTTTACCACTTGTAATTTTTTACGTCTCACATACGAAATAGATTTCTTGTATACACAAGCACGTATATTACTCAACATAGCTTACTTATAAATGGCATTTATGTATTGAGCGCGGCACGTTCCAGATTTAAGTCTCTGATTAGTAATTGTTTTCGTTCAATGTCAAACCAAGCACATCTTTGTTGATTTAACATTTAGAAATCCAATATTAGACTAGTAAATGTTATTAAACACAATAAGGAAAAATGCCTGAAACTAACATAAACACAGCTAAAACAAGATCAATAACAAGCTTCTAACTGAAAACGCTTTATCTTTTTTAGCAGTATCATGCTAACAACTAAAAATAACAAAAATCTGCGGTTGCCAAATTCCCAACCCCACGGCCAAGCCTGGAACTAAGGAAAGGGGCAATCTATGGAAATGGGAATATGGCCTATGTTCAACTATGAAATCTAAAAAAGGTGAATAGAAGACTTTTTACGAAGAAAGTGACCAAATGTATGTTGGCAGACTTCCTGTAAATTTTTCAGGACATAAAATTCTTTTTTCGATATCCTTCCACGACTTATCGACGATATATTACTTCACCGACTGAAATTTGATAGACTGTAGAGAATTAATGAATGAATAAATAAAACTTGGGCCCAGACTATCGCAGCGGAGCTGCGGGACACGGGCGTTTTTAACATGGGCAAATGTTTGCATACCCGCCTCGCGGGGACAAGGACGGGTTATGCGGTCTCGCAACGACTAAAATCCCATAGTGTTCCACGTTCGTCGCATATTGGCGCGCTAAGGAACGCTTTCAACACACATCCGCGGCCCCACCAGCACCGGCCGCCTCATGGCGGCTTCTCGTCGGGAGAGGACTATTCCGCCATTTTCAAACTAGCCCCCTCCCACCCTAAGCAGCGATTGATTATCTTATGTCTAATGTGTTAGTGAATGTATGGATAGGACACAATAATTCTGTCTTGTCAGCATCTTCAAACGCTGTACGTTATTCATAAATGAAAACTCATTATTGGCTATTTATTTATTATATACACGGACGTAAAACTTACACGCTACTCAAACTATTACACTGTTAGTTTCCTTAAAACATAAATAAAATAATGCACTTTGAACCAGAGCAACGGATGGGTCGTGTATAACTTATAATTAACAAATTTTCTTTGCGAACAGCACAACAGTTGTGCAAGCATGCGATCATATTGAATGCGCAGCTCATTTCCTAGTCGGGAAAATGGGAACGAGCTTTGAATCCGCCGTCAGAATTGTTAACATAATTTTGTAAACAAAACAATATTAAACTCATGTTATTATGACAAGGTATTTCGTAAATAATTTTAGATACATAGATGGATATTTAATTTTATTGTACATCAAAACAAAACATGAACTAAAGAATGATATGAAATTAAAATGCTTTTTTAAGATTTTCCTACAACCTTGGATGGACAACACAAAACAGAATATTTGTAAATGTATCCTCATAAAATATAAAGAAAAGAACGTATAAATACATGAAAACTGATGAATAAAAATAAGACGATAAAATTTTACTGAGCTTAAACCAACTAAAAAGTATGAAGTTCCATCTATATCCCAATCGCAATAATGTATTGTAATGCATGTTTTCTATTGTTTTATTTTACCTTATAATAAGGGATATTAAAGGTGGGCTTAATGCTTTATGGCATTCTGTGTGATGTTATTAGTAATTAGAGTAGCAATTTTGAAACATTCTTTTGAGAATATATCTGCATCTTCGATAAGGAACTAAAATGCAAACGCATTGTCACCCTTTGAGGACATTTTCAAATGGATTATTTGTAATCTCGCTAACAGTAATAGGAAGCTCCAGCTCCTCGTCACCGTGCAATGTAAAAATGTTCAAGGAATTCCTATGGAAGCTTAGACAAGCTTTAGTTAAATGTTCTATAAGCAATATATTCATTTGTACATTTGCACAAATTCATTTACTGTCTCTTCATTACCTTTGAGATAAAGGAAATGTAGCATAAATTGAATTAGTTACTTTACATAAACAATACCATTTTTCTGTATTGATGACGCCTATTGAAATCTAAAATCTTTATTTCTATATACAATATTTGAACATACTGAACAGTTGTCTGAATAACATCAATCTTCTCACTGTCCCTAGGACTTCTAACATAATCTGACAGAGATATTGAAACATTAATCTTACGCAACTTATATTAAGAACAAGTTGAAGTTTGCTCTTAGGTAAAGGAATCTAAGTTTCAAGTCCATGAATACGATAGGATATATTAGAACTCAAGTGCTATCACTTATTTAATATGTATTTACGTATGTGAGTATATACTCGTTTAACTGACTAAAAATAAGCGTGTTAAGTGATATTGTTAAAATATTGCGTGGTAGAGCCACGCCGCAGCCATGCTATGCACATAGCTGCAGCGTTAATGGATTGGTTCAACCGGGGTAAAACCACGCTTTCATGGAAAAACAGCGTAATACAGCAGAATAATGGTGTTTCTATGATGCGTGAAGAGAACACTTTATACTGGTAAAAAGGCATTCCATCTTAGTCCTCATGTGACGACGCATCTGCATTTTGATTCTTAATCGAGGATAGATGTATTAGCCTGGGAACAGCAACCACTTACCATCAGGTGGACTGTGTGCTCGTTTGTTACCCTTATCATATAATAGAAACTACAAATTTACTATTTTTTTAGATTTCACTTAGAGGCCGACAAACGAGCACATAGCCCATCTGATGGTAAGGGCTGTGGCCTAAAAATCTACATCTATCCTTGATTGAGAATCAAAATCTAAATGTGTTGTTACCGTGAAGAATAAGATGAATTGCCTTGTTACCAGTTCGTTCGGTAGCTCACAGTCAGACACAAAAGCATTGTTGCTATTTTACGCTGGTATTCTGAGAGCGTGCTCATGACTCAAACTTGTTTTAAGTTTCATTTAATGGGTTACTTAAATATTTTTATATACAGGGTATTTTGAAACGCTCCCGAAAACGAAGACAGATGATAGTACTAAGGATACCTATGATGATGGGTCACAAAGAAATTGATCCCTGAGGAAAAAAATCATCTTTTCACAACGTTTTATTAACTTTATTCACGTTCCATCATGTTATTAAAGTTATTTGAAACGATATTTCACACAAAAATATCATGAAAATACTGAAATATAAAACCAGCAGCAGGAATTACTGAATTACAATCAGCTGACTACGGTCAATCGTACGCGCGAACGCCGAATCTGCGCGGCCCGCAACTAGCGATGGTACCACAATACCTAATAATTTACAACACTTGTCAAATACCTAACTTATCTACTTAACTCACTATTTGCCACTGTGCTTGTTCTCCACGTAGCCACTTTAATTGAATTCACAGGTTAAATAAACCAAATAACTGGTTCGATTCCCGCTAATGAAAAAATACTTAAATAAAATGTTAACAAGTTATTAAAAAATTAGCTTAAATAAACCAAATAACTGGTCGATTCCCGCTAATGAAAAAATACTTAAATAAAATGTTTACAAGGTTAGAGTCATGCTTTGTTATCCATTGTGTAATTATGTTTATTATTCTGATGTATCTTAGTTATGTACCTATTCAGATCAATTCAGTACTAAGTTATTTAAAAAAAATTAGGTATGAAACATTACCGATCCTCCGTGGCCTTATGAGATTCTTCAGGCACATTAACATGTTGCCGTATTCACTAGCACTATAAATGTACCCAACGTTAGGCATTATTAAAACAAAACAAAAACACAAAACGTAACAACAAGAACAACATCATTAATTAATAAATAACAAGTTATAACGATTATAATTTAATAAACAAAAATTGAACTATCGCTCGTGATTGTCAACATGGCACTGTCTCAAAACTAAAATTATTATAACGTCCTTGAAGCATGTGAATTCCACAGCGCGAGGCGACACGAAGCAGCGTGTGTGAAAGGGGGAGGAGGGGTGTATACCTAATGCATTGTTTCGTACCGATCTAGGTAAGAGTTCGAGTGCCCGCGAGGATATTGACCCTATTGTCATTGCTGATTTTCTTTTTAAAGTTTCACTGCTGGTTTCATATTTCAGTATTTTCATGATATTTTTGTGAAATATCGTTTCAAATAACTTTAATAACATGATGGAGCGTGAATAAAGTTAATAAAACGTTGTGAAAAGATGATTTTTTTCCCGGATCGAATTTCTTTGTGACCCATCATCATAGGTATCTTAGTACTATCATCTGTCTCGTTTTCGGGAGCGTTTCAAAAATACCTGTATTTTAACTTCTTACGTATCACAAACGAAACAGATTTCTCTCATGCACGAGCACGTATGTTACTCAACATAGCTTACTTATTAAAGACATTAATGTATTCAGGGGGCATACTTCAGATTAAGGTCTCTGATTAATTATTGTTTCTGTTCAATGTCAAATCAACAAGTACATTTTTGTTGTTTTAACATTTAGAAATTAAATAGTAGAAGACTTTTAGGACATAACATTCTCTTTTTTCGATATCCTACCACGAGTTTTCGACAATATATTACTTCAGCGACTGAACTTTGATAGGCTGTAGTGAATTAATGAATGAATAAAAAAACTTGGAAGCTCAGTGGCCCAGAATTTCGCAGCGGAGCTGCGAGACACGGGCCAACACCGTGTTTTGTGTGTGCATTTGTGAGGCCTTCCAGCGTAAACTAGCAGCTTAATGCATGCTATCTCATGCTAAGTATAGAGAACTGGAAACCGTTTTTATTGGAAATGAGGCATTCCTCAGGGGTGGCAACGCATCTGAATTTAGATTCTTAATTGAGGATAAATGCAAATATCTATAGACCACAGCATCCACTTATCATCAGGTGGACTGTGTACTCGTTTGTTACCCATATTCTATAAAAACATTAATTGTTCAAGGTCTGTATGTTTTTCTGTGTGTGTCTTGTGAGTTTGTAACGCGCTTCCTCGGTAAGAAAAAATAAATAAAGAAAAATTAAAAAAATAATTTATAAATACAAACAATCTGTCTGTTTATTTCTTATAATTAGGATGCTGCGACGGTATGTAGATGTGAAGAACGCAATTAGTTTGTATCTACAGAAATAAATCTCTGTCTTACAGCAGTTTTATTTGCCTTCCGTAGAAAATTACTTAAATTAATTTTGTCTGGAAATTTCTAGACGGACGACTAGCTAAGTTAGTTTTAATACATAAATTCTTAATTTAAATATCTTGATCTCATTAATAAAATATTTTTAGTTATTTTTATTAATACATTTCTGAGTGATCTTTATTTAAGTTTGATTAAAATAGTATGTGGTGATTAAGGGAATCCATCATCATTTCCTCCCATGGGTGTCGTAAGATGCGACTCTGGGATATGCCAGAACGCTCTTGTAATTTCCGATAGATGGTATAACTATCTCGTTTAGCTCTCGGCGTAAATTGGGGGCGGCGGAACAGTGTTAAATTTGCCAAAGGTCTGGTAATGCGATTGACATGACTACTAAGCATGTCAATTAAGGCAAATTCTCCTACAATTGAGATGCCCATTTCACCAGTCTACTTCTACGCATGGTGTCAAACTATCTAAACCTAGACACCGACCTTTGCTACACTTTGCAGATGGACTAGTGACAGCAGATCCGGAATCGCAATAAGATGTGAACCGATTTATCTATTCTAGGATTATAATTTTTGAGATGGTTATCCTCCTCACCGCCCGATTTCGCAAATTGTTTTCAGCATTCTCACACACGATAGCGATATTCTCTAAGGTCGCCACACACGTGTTTGTCGATATAAGTGCCACTTGAGAGCCCTTTTCTCCCATCTACTTGAGATTACAGATCCGTTTTAATCAATATCTTTTATTCCCGGATACCAAAAAAAAGCTTTAATCAATAACATTTTCTAATAAACAAAATAATAAAATGATAGCCCTAGAATTGATAAATAAAATAAAAATCATTTTCACTGTTTAATTGTGGTTGATATAAGCATAGCGACGTTAAAGAATATCGGTCCTCTGTATCCAGCAGCAAATGAATAAATAATGTTTTATATTGTTATTAACATTGATATAATGACAAACAAATTTAACAGGAAAACAAAAATTCCAAGGTGAATGTTTTATTTCGACAAAAACAAACGTATTTGAATCTTTTTATTTTATTTATTTGGTGCTTACATTTATTTTTATAATAATGACGTTATTACAACAATAAGAATTTTCTTGTATTGTGAAGGTATTTTATATATTATATGAACTATATTTGGACAAACTTCAAACTGACCGTGCTGTGGCAGTGTAGGAATATTCACTACCCCATATCGTCTCGTGTGTCATAAGAGGTGATAGAGGGCAACAAACCAGGAGATAGACAAAAGCTAGCTTATTAACAATAAGTAAACAATATACGGTTGTTACTAACCTGCCTGCCAAGCGTAGTAACTATGGCATATCTTCCTACACGGAAGCATATGTGCCCCTATAAAGCAATCTACGGAGTGGCCTATGTTCAGCAAAGGATTTATAGGCTGTAACGGTACAGTAAACATCCAGACCCACAAAATTTTTTGTATGAGATACAAATGCAAATATATGCTCTGCCGGATTTGATCCCGTGGTTTCGAAGCATCAATAAATTAACTAATTAGGAATAAGGGTAACAAACGCACATAGTCCATATGATGCTAAATGGATGCTGTGGTCCATAAACATCTATCCTCCGTTAAGAATCAAAATGTAGATCTGTTGTCGCTCGTGAGGAATAAGATGAAATACTTTTAACAGCGAAAAGGGTCTCCAGTTCTCTACAATCACCAGACGAAACACAGCAGTATTAAACTGGTATTTTAAGCTGTTATTCTGTGAGCGTTGTCTTTCCTTGTTCGAGCTGACCCATTCATACTGAAAATATAATGTAGTCGCTGCATGGCTCAACCACCGACAAAAAGATGTTACTATTTCGTGTTTACAGTTTCATGTAGTTGAGTATTAAATTTGGTAAATTAATTAATTCCCATCTAAATTATAATTTTGAGCCTTAATTAGTAAAATATATTACGGGTAAACCATCACGTGTGCTTTAGCATGATCATTAAACATGTTTACGCTTAGCAATAAACGGCCTACGTACCATGTTGTAGCAGAGAGTAAAATTGTATTTAATAATATTGAAATGAAAATGTATTGTATAATATTAATCAACAAATTGAATGCGTAGTGTAGTGTTACTGTATTTTTAACTAGCAGAGGCATTGTCATCAAATTCCTGCATGTCTTACCGGCTATCAGCCCGTCTAGTGGAGCCGACCCATACTTTGTTTATCGGTGCGAGTCACTTGAGAACCTTTGCTTCAAATTGGTTGTCACTTCTTCGAGCTATATGGCTGGCTCTTCATCTTAATGATAAAATATAAGTATGTATAATTGCTTAACTTTTGAAGGTCAAATACAATAAAAAGGCGTGAAGGCAAACACACGCTCTTCTATTAGAGTGTCATAATGGTCGCACAAAATGTATGCCAAACGAGTTGATACCCCACGCCCTGCCGAACGCTCTTCACCAAGGCTGAAGTCTTAGTAGAGTATTTGGCGAAACGTGCAGCGTGGCGTCATGACGAACACAAGTTGTTGCATTGTCCGTGTCCTGAGCCGCCACTGATTTGTATTGGAAACGCAGCGCTACATAACTTAGTCCTTTGTAGCATGTCTGATCTGTGGCATGTTCGATAAAAGTTGTTTAATAGTTATTAACAGTTATTATCAGGTGAACTATTAGCCTATTTGCCACTATAATTTTATAAAAAGCCTTACGTGTAAGACTATAAAACCAAAAACCCTATAAATCGAGGTAATGCTCGTATGTCTAATATACATTCATTCATCAAGGTGCTCCTATGTCGGCAAACTTGTTCACTACTATATTTCCACTCTAGTTTAAAAGACTTTTATTTGAGTAAAATGTAGTTTTAACCATACTCCACCAATAATCAAAACCCTAAAACTTATAATAGAATTTTTCGTTACCAGTTTTTTTTTTAAATGAAGAAAGCAAGAATGAGGGCTTATTAGTACCAGGTATTCGAAACTGAAATACGTTTAGCGTAATTTTATTAGATTAAAAGTAAACTAAATAATTTATAGCCTAAAAACGTCCGTCCACTGGGCAAGGCTTCTCTTATTTCTGAGAGTGTTAGAGGCGATTTAATTAGATTAATTTTAGTAAATTATTCACAATTCTAAAACGCAACCTTTCGTAATTAGTCACTTTATACTTATTATATTTATAATTAATAATTATTATTCTATTGAAAATATTTCCCCAATAATAAAATTCGTAAAAGCTAATGTGCACAGATATATACCATTGTATTCTAAAGTATTCACAAAACTCAAAATTTAAAATTAGATTTAAGGATGTGAAAGAAGAAGAGGTGTGCAGGATCGTGCCAGAAGTTCGTAGACTCTGCCTACACCTCTGGGTGAGAGGCGAGAGAGTTTATTATGTATATTTTTATAGGATAACGGTGACAAACAAGCACACAGTCCACCTGATGGTAAGTGGTTGCTGAGGCTCATAGACATCTTCATCTATCCTCGATTTCGAATCAAAACGCAGATGCGTTGTCACCCGTGAGGACTAAAATGGAATACCTCGTTTACGCGTAAAATAGCAGCGTGAAGCTGCTATTTTACGCTGGTATACCGTGAGAGCGTGGACCTTCCCCAGTCGAGCCGACCCATTCGTGCTACAACTATACTACAAATATAGTTGCAGCATGGCCTACCACGTGTATGTATATATACAGGGTATTTTGAAACGCTCCCGTAAACGAAGACAGACGACAGTACTAACTATATCTTAGATGATGGGTGAAATATAAATCGATCCTGATGAAAAAATTCATCTTTTCACAACGTTTTATTAGCTTTATTCACGCTCCATCGTGTTAGTATAAATCATCGTGTTAAATAAAACGTTAATTTCATTAAAATAAAACATGAAAATACTTAAACATAAAAGCAGCAGTGGAATTACTGAATTACAATCAGCTGACTAGGGGTCAATGTACGCGCGAACGCCGAATTCGCGCGGCCCGTAACTAGCGATGGTACCACAATACATAATAATTTACAACACTTGTCTAAATACCTAACTTATCTACTTAACCTACTATTTTGCCACTGTGCTTGTCTCCACGTAGCCACTTTAATTCAAATTCACAGGTTAAATAAACCAAATAACTGGTTCGATTCCCCGCTAATGAAAAAATACTTAAATGAAAAGTTAACAAGGTTAGAGTTATGCGTTTTATTCATCGTGTAGGTATGTTTATTATTCTGATGTATTCAGTTATGTACCTATTCAGATCAGTTCAGTACCAAGTTATTTAAAAAAATAGGTATGAAACAGCTTACCGCTCTAAATCCTCCGTGGTCTTATGAGATGCGGCTCAAATTGTGCTCCATTCATTTCGAGGCAGATGTGGGCTCGGTGTTGCGTCTCCTCATGCAGGCGGGCATTATCGTGTGGTCTTCGACACAGTCCGCACGTAGTTTGTCGAAAACATCCACGATCCTTTGGCGCATTTTGTCAGCACTATCACACTCACGATTAAAACCCTTTCTTTCACATACCCCACAGAAAGAAGTCTAACGGGGTCAGATCTGGTGAGCGAGGTGCCAAGCGTGTGGTCCTAGTCTGCCAATCCAGCAATCATCAAATAATTCGGTAAGGCGCTCACGGACGAACCTCACGACATGTGGAGGTGCACCATCATGCTGGAACCATGTACGGCGATATTCATCCAACGATAGGTCGTCTAAAATGTCAACCAACTGTTCATTTATAAAGTTTAGGTATCCCTGTCCGTTAAGTCGCTGTGGCAGAAACACTGGTCCCAGTATGCGATCCTTAAATAAACCTGCCCATACGTTAACCGACCATCGGGTTTGCGCCCGGTTTGTCGAACAGCGTACGGGTTAACCTCTGAATACACGTGTATTTCTTCGGTTCCACATGCCGTTTCTGGTAAATGTCGACTCGTCCGTCCAGATAACGTGCTCAATGGAACCAGGCACACGTTGTTGTTGGTCTAATAACCAACGGCAGAAAATCGTCGGCGGTCGTGATCGCCGGAACTAAAGCTTGCACTTTGTGCACTTTGTATGGCCGCATTCGGTTACGCTTAACACTTTGTGAACTGAACAGTATGACACATTTGTTCCATCCCGACGTCTTAACAATTTAGCGATACTTCGTACCTAGGTTCGGATACCGGCGAACGACATCTAAAATGCGCTCCTCGGGTGAACAGTCATTTGACTTCCACCTCCTGCCGCTACTGGAGCAATGGGCCGATTTTCCAACACTCGCTGAAATGCTGCTGTTATCAGACGAGAGTCAGCTGGGTGTCGAGCGGTCGGAATTTCTCTCGGAATCTGTATGCACGCGAAGCATTCCGCGAGCTTCTCCAAGGCACATTAACATGTTGCCGTATTCACGAGCACTATAAACGTACGCGTTAGGCATTATTAAAACAAAAATAAACACAAAACGTAACAACAAGAATAACACGTAATAACAAGTAGGTAATACCAAGTAATAACAATAAGAATTTAATAAAAAACAATTGAACTGTCGCTTGCGCATGCGTGTCCAAAGTCAACACGGAACTGTCTCAAAAACTAAAATCAATAATTAATCCTGCCAAAACTGAAGCCTACACTTTGAACATTCCCACAGACCGTCAAATGTTATGACATTGCCAACTTTTATTTTATAAGTTTAGTTTCCATATGATCCCTACGACTACTCTTTCATATGGAATTTAGAAGTTATAGTTGTAATTTTTAATACAATTAGACAATCAATTGTACCCTGACGAAACAAGCAGTTCGTTACTACAAAATGATATTGAAATTAATAAACGTTCTTACTTGGGTTTGGTTATCTTTGATTTTGTACAAGAAAATAGAAATAAAATGGTATTGAATAATTTAATAGTTAAAATCAATTGCAATTATGATCGACAGGTAATTAATCTAAAAATAATTATTTTACTTTACTTTTATTGACTTTCCGTTTTTAATCCATCCAATACTTTGATTTGAAAAGAGGTACGTCAAAACTATTAAAATTACTTGCAAGTTTTATTGTAATTGCCGCCTCTAATTCTTATGTCGCTTGCAAACAAATCTTAGTAGGTAAATTTGGGAATTCCCATATGTTGGCGCTGACGCGAGGTGACACACAGTCGGCGGGCGGCGGCAGCGCGTGGTACGAAGGGGCGCGACGGGGAATGCTCGCCAGTATTACTGTGCGCGCACGCTATTGGTTCCTCATTCTTCCCGCGCTTTGAAAAGCGATGTTTCCAATGTACAGTCGCACACAGCTTTCTTTGCACGACGCGCGACGATGGTTTTAAAAAGGAAGGAAAGAAAAATTATTTATATCTATTGTTTTATGACTGAACTAGTGAACGAAAAGGTAAATAGAAGGTGAATGGGGAAAATTGTGCAGTAAAGTTAAATGTATTGAGGAAGAATACCGAAAAAATTACCATGTGGTCAACCTGATGACGGAAACATTTATCATTCGCATTGATGATGATGATTCTGATGAGTGATGATGAAGTAGCATCCAGTAACACCAATACACCATCGACATTTGGCTTCCATGTTCCATGTTCCAATGGTATAATGGACAGCGTGTCACCATTAGCTTAAGTTTTCTTGTTACAAACTACTTTATTTTACGATAGAAATAAAATAATGCTCAAGCAAACATTATCCATTTTGAATTTCAACCTCTTCCAAAGTTCTAAGTAGCTAGTAAAGTACCTATTATGATTCTACAATAAAACCATTAATTACTATTATAATATTATAAAACAACAGCCTAGTACCATGTAGTACTTTAGAACGCGACTGTACCCATGCGCAGACACACCTCCACTATCGCTCAGCGTTCTTTTACGTGACGTTGAGTTTGGCTTCGACGCGGATATTGACCCTAGTCAGCTGATTTTATGGTTTATTTATTTTAAATTCCATTGCTGCTTTAATGTTTAAGTATTTTCATGTTTTATTTTAATGAAATTAACGTTTTATTTAACACGATGATTTATACTAACACGATGGAGCGTGAATAAAGCTAATAAAACGTTGTGAAAGATGATTTTTTCATCAGGATCGATTTTATATTTCACCCATCATCTAAGATATAGTTAGTACTGTCGTCTGTCTTCGTTTTCGGGAGCGTTTCAAAAATACCCTGTATATATACACCACGTATATATATATATATATATATATATATATATATATATTTCGTACGTGGTAGAGCCAAGCTGCAGCTATATTAAGGCCTGAATTCTCTGTCGCTGACGTCGGTCGCGTACGTCGGTCGCGCGTACGAATATTCGTTGTGTTCTATATGGCACCACACCGTGACGCTGACATCAGCGGCGCGCGAGTTGCTACGCGCCGCGTATGGCGCGCGTCGGTCTCGCTCGTCAGCGCCGCGTACGTCGGTCGACTGACGCGCTATAGAACGCTATGAGCGTCCTCACTCTGTTCCCGACCGTCGGCTAAATGGTACGCGCGCGCGTATAGTCGCCATGAATATTGATACCGAACGTGTGATTGCCGAGGTGCGCCTACGTCCTGCATTGTGGGATTTATCTAATGAACTTTACAAAGATCGCGATGCCAGAGCAAAATTTTGGTTACAAGTTTTGAAGCCCTGTTTCCGGATTACAATAATGAGGGCGATGATAAAAAGGAGATCGGTAAGTAAAGATAATGTGTTTATAATAATTTTATTAGATATACAACATGTGGAATGCGGGTGGGTAGCGGAAGGAAACATAATTTTTGTCCGCGCGCGACTGTCCTGCGAAATGTAACGGCCCGTTCACGACTTCGGTCTTAGCGGCGGCGGCGCGGCGAGCGGGCGGCGTCCGTGAGCGGTGCATTTTCGTGGCGTGCTTCAAACATTTTTATACTTTTGATCTTACCGCTCGCCGCCCCGCGCTTAGCTGCCGCTCACAGCGGCAAGGTCGTGAACGGGCCGTAAGCCGTTGGAACGTCTTACATTTCGAAGGCAATTCGCTCCACTATAGCTGGCTTATGCTATATCAGGGTTCGAAGGTTCATGAAAAATACACACACAACACTAAACTAATTGTACCTACACGTTTAATAATGTCCATACACAAAAGTTTTATGTAGAAAAGACAATTTAAAACAAGAGACCACACGAATTACAATAAAATCTGTCGTTGTCCGTTCCACTTCGTTGGCGGGAATGCGCAATTAGCGTGGGATGTGTAGATGCTATTTCTTAGTAAATATACTGGTTTTGCCATGGCAAAGAACCTTCCGGTGAAATAAAGTAGTTAGCGAATAAGTCTCTTAAAGTATCGCCTGTCCGATTCATAATGTTATAGCTGTTTAGAGAAACATTTTCTAAACCAACAATTGACATAGTATCAATAACATCATATCCATCACGTACTCTTATAAAGTTATGTAATACACAACATGCTTTGACTATTTTGATGCTGTTAATCAATGAAGTCCTCATAGGCCTGTGAAATACTTCAAATTTATTAGACATAATACCAAAAGTAGATTCTATGTAGCGTCTTGCCCTACTAAGACGGTAGTTGAATATTTTTTTCTTGTGAGTCATATTACTACGAGCGTATGGTCTTAAAATATGACGTGATATTCCAAACGCTGCATCCCCTACAATCATGTAAGGAAACGGTGTCCGGCTGTTATCTACTTGTCTCGGTTCTGGTAGGTTTATTTCGCCGCTTTGTAATTTTGCATACAAGTTACAGTCCTAAATATTATTGAGTCAGAATCTGTTCCACAAGCACCCATTAATATACTTAAAACAGTAATTAGCGTCACACATAGCCAACAGAACGATTGAATATATTTTTATAATTACTGAATAAACTTCCACTGAATGCAGGGCAAATAATACGGACGTGCTTGCCATCTATCGCTCCAACACAATTCGGAAAATTTGCTCGTGATTCGAAACCCTCAGCGATTCTCAGCCAATCTTCATGTGACGAAGGCAGTCTTAAAGTTTCGTCGTGCAGAACATCCCAAATTTTTGTACACACTCTGTAACGATTTTGCCAATAGTTGATTCTCCAAGCCGATAGTGGTAATGTAGATCTATGTAGGTATTACTGGTCGCAAGGAATCTGTAAAGTGTAATATGTATTAATTTTACTTTTCTATTTTTTATTGTTTCAGAAAAATTGTGCAGCAACGATGGAAAACTGCAAGAGATGCTTATATGCGTTGCAAAATGTCTTAAAAATACCCTCAGGATCAGGAGGAAGTAAAAAGGTGTACATATTTTGAAGATATGAAATTTCTTGATAAAAACACAAGCTGAAGTTGAGGACTCTATCGAAAGTAATCAGGCTACACCGAGCGCAATTAATCAAGATATCCCAAGCATATCTAATCAAGACGCCAAGTACGTCCAGTCAGGACATACCAAGAAGCACAGGACTTGAAGTAAATACAGAATTACAGAAAAGTGTAGCTCAAGAAAATTCTATGACTCTAATTTTCGTAATAAATATTCTAATAAAAATCAGCGAAAAGAAAACAGACCGACAATGATGAATTCGATAAAGAGATGCTAATGATGTTCAAAGAGAATGCCAAACTTTTTAAAAATGATGACATGAATTTTTTCATGTCTCTCCTGCCAATAACAGAAAAGTTTACAACGCATCAAAAATTAATTTTCCGTACAGAAATGCTCAAAAAAGCAATGGAAATTAGTAATATGCACAATCCATTTGAAATAACCAGTAGACCGAATTCTTCAGATTCGTATTTTTCTCAACAGTCTGAATCGATTTTACACAGTCAAGATCCGATCAACGTACATGAATATGAAACTTTCTGATATATCAAATACCATTTCACAAGAATGTGTGATGTACCAAGTACGTCCCACTACTTCTTATACATCAAACCCGATCCCAAATTATTTCTCAAGGATACCAAACCATCCATGGCATTACTAGGAAAGCCAACGAAGACAAGTAAATGTGTCCTTCAACAAAATAAATAACTACTTACTTCTTTTTACAAAAATAATAAAAGCTTATATAAAATGTATTGTTTTCTTTTCATTATTATGTTCCAATAATAGATTGATATTATGTAACTCACCTCAATGTAACAGCAAGTCGTTCCACTGAGGTATAATTTCTCGATATATGGAGCAGTGTTTCAGGTGATTTTCTAACTTTGATAACAGTTCATCAAAAGTTTTACTTTCATTCTAAAATAATTAAAGAATTTTTCCTCGTCCTGACGTAGCTTTTCAAATAATGTAGAAAATTCACCATTCGTCACCCTATCAGCAACAATTGGGTGAATGTGATATCTTTTTCACATTGACGCCGTCTCCGCTTGCGTAAGTATACCGCAGCAACTAAACAATTTATAAACGGATTCATAATTATCCAAATCCACTTGGAGTCGCCTGTACCGTGGAGCGGTCGGTATCGCACTACGGATGTTTTCATTAGCGCCGATGGTCAGCGCGCTACGCGACTGACGGTACGCGACCGACGTCAGCGACAGAGAATTCAGGCCTTATAGTATAGTTGTAGCACGAATGGGTCGGCTCGACCGGGGAGGGACCACGCTCTCACAGAATACAGGGTAAAATAGCAGCTTAATGCTGCTGTGTTTCGTATGGTGAGTGTAGAGAACCGAGACCCTTTTACTGGAAAAGAGGCATTCCATCTTAGTCCTCAAGGCTGACAACGCATCTGCATTTTGATTCACAAACGAGGATAGATGTAGATGTCTATGGGCCACAGCAACCACTTACCATCAGGTGGACTGTGTGCTCGTTTGTCACCCTATTTCTTAAAAAAAAAAAAATATATATATATATATATATATATATATATATATATATATATATATATATATATGTATATATATATATATATATATATATATATAGTGGCGTGTAAGAATATCCACTTCTCCTCTGAATTACGCCCTAAGTGCGCCTGTATGTACTTGATGCATGTATATGAAGATTTCTTATATTTACGCGAAGACTAAACATTAAATGAAACTAATTTTTACGGATTCTATCGCGTTTAATTTAACTTTTAAGTCCTGAAGTTTCGGATGCTTTACAGCACCCACGGTCACGGGGGCTGAGGTGTTTGACTTACATACATAAATTGTACAAGGACAAACATACAGACCCGAACAATTATTGTGGGCCGTTCAAATACTTGTTCCGTGCGGTATTTGAACCCGTGGCCTTCAGTGTCATAACCTTGCGCTACGAAGCCGTCTATATATTATAGATTAAAAATGTTTTTACTTCTGCATTTTCATAAGCCCGAAATTTCATTTCTTGACGTTGGTCTGTCCTGTTGCAGGTAATATGAGGATTTACCAATAATCGTACCGAATACTGAGTAACCAAATATTTTTCGTTGATTATCATATAGGTAAACATACAAATCAAACAAACAAATACTTAAATATGGTGTCCCACAAGGAGTGTGTTAGCCTTTGTTGTTCATCATCTACATAAATGATTTACCAAGAATAACAAAACATCCAATATCGCTCTTTGCCGATGACAGTACGGTCACAATAAGCTCTATCAATAAGGATACATTTGAAACTGACATAAATAATACAATCAATTTAATAATCAACTGGTTAAATAATAATAATTTAAAAATAAATCTCCAAAAACAAAATTATGTACTTCCGTCAACGCTTAGCGTCACCAAATATGAACGTTAATTACCAAGGACAGAAATCAACCAAGTAGACACAACAAAATTTCTAGGTGTAACTATTGATAAAAGTCTGAACTGAAAGCACACAGAAGAACTAAACAAGAGAGTTAGTTCTTCTGCTTATGTGCTCTATAAACTCGCATCCGCCGTAAATACCGATGCGCTACTCACGGCTTACCACGGTATTGTTGATTCCATCTTGAGGTTTGGCATCATATTCTGGGGAAATTCTACTAATAAGGAAATTATATTTAAGTCCCAAAAAAGGTGCATCAGGGCTATGTTTGGTCTTAAAATTACTGATAGCTGCAGACCATATTTTATTGAGTACAAAATTTTAAGCTTGCCCTCCTTATTTATATATGAAATAGCAAACTTCGTACACAGTAACCTAAATTGTTTAACAAACTATCAGACGTTACAATTCGCAATCGCCGATAATAACAGGTTATGCGCAATAAGATCAAGAACGGCATTGATGCATAAAAGTATTTTCTGTCTGGCCAATAATATATAATAAAATCCCAAAACCATCAAACAATTGCCTACTACAGTTTTAAGCTACATCTTAAAAATATCTGATAGCCAAATGTTATTACAGCTTGTCTGATTTCTTAAATGATTTTTTTTAAGCTAAATATTGTATTGTGACATTTCTCATGTAATCTTAGGAGATGGCATTGAAATTGCACATCTAGAATTAGGTCGGTAGGGTTAGTTTTAATCTTATATATAACTAATGAAATATGAAGTATAATTTTGTACGCCATAAATGGCATGTAGCTCTGTTTTAAGTTTTTACACCTTTATATTTTACTCATGTTTTACAAAATAAATATCTTTATCTTTATCTTTAGGTTTATGCACGAACGTTAGCACCTTCTGATGAGAAGGTAGAGTTAATGTATGGCGACTTCTCCAAAACTATTTCTCCTCCAATTCACCATTGGTATTGAAGGTCTGAAGGGTTTTGAATGCTAAACCAGGACATATGGTAAGGACCCGAAGTCCATGGATCATCTTTTTTATAAAATTTTAGTGACAAACGCACTTATAAGTAAGTGGCTACCACAGCCCATGGATACCAGAAAGCAAACTTCAACAAAAAGTCCACAGACGCGCGTTGTCACCTCATAGAATCATGATAGATCATCATAAATTATCATTTTCATAGTTACACACAAGTGAATCAAACATAAGCTTCCAATGAACAGAGTACACGTACAAAGTCACAAAACACGGCACATTTCTAAGTTACTTATATCCATTGGCTTCCTGAACCTTCCATACCAGTTTGACGCTCCATCTAGTGTCAGATCGCCTACATTCCGCATACCGGCACGAGGCTGCAACTTGAGAAGTCCTTTTCCTGAATCTACATACACCTTTAGTATAATCCAAAACAGGAGGCCAAAGATGCGTCGTCATCCCTAAGGACTAAGATAAAATATTTTACAGTCTCTCATTTACGTTAACTTATTTTGTAAGTTATTAATGATTTTATTCAATTTTAAAACTGAATAATTACACACTACAAAACAATTAAATTTAAACCTTCTTTCAAGTTGAGTCGAAGTGAAACAGTATATTTTAATCATAAAGGCAAAAGTAATGTTTACTCAGAGGCGATTTAATTAAAGCAAACAATAATTGTGAAATATATGATATCCTGTGAAAAATAAATAAGTCATTAATGAGCGTTGATACCTGAGGCAGATTTACCATGTTAATGGAATTTTTCTGCAGGATCATTAAAAGTTTAAATTGCCTTTAATACTCGTCGCTTGATTGTTTGTAACAGTTTAAAATTTACACGTTTGATATAAGAACTAGTCATCATAGCGCACATAAATTTCACAGTAGGCAAGCAACTGGGTTAGATCCCAGCTGGCACTAATGAAATTGTTAATTGCATTGTAAGTGCTGGTTCACTACGTGCGTATGAGAAAATATTCAGAAAACCTGTAGTAAAATGAAGAAGTACTTGTGAACCACTGGGCTAATTGTTTTATAACCTTCTCAGAAGAGGCCTGTACCAAGCAGTAGGACGTATATAGACCGCAACTTTTATGGACCGAACATTTTGCAGTGATTTCTAGTAGGTGTATTGTAGAATTAAAGCCAAATTATAAGGTGAATCTTGATATTTACATAATACAAAAATTACCACCATACTATCAATAACCTCAAAAACTTTGGTATCGCTAAAATGATTTGAATTTGATTATTCAACAATGGACGAGGTTGTTTATTAACTCGAGTTTTTTATAGAAAATGGGTGACAAACGAGCACACGCATCTGATCCTCAGTTCAAAATTAAAATGCAGATGCGTTGTCACCATGAGGACTAAATGGAATGCATCGCCCAGCTTATCTGCTATTTTACACTGGTATTCTGTGAGAACGTACATCGTAACAACCATAATAAAGCTGCAGCATAGCTCTACTATGTATAATAACGGTTGTTCACGGACTATGAAATTTGGCGAGCGCTTAACTCTTGAGCAAATTTAAAGAATTTAGGAACATACATTATAAAAAGCCGTAATTTTATATGGTGTATATAGCAAAAATAAAGAAAAAGCGCAGTTACGTCATTGCAATATATCAAGAAAGGCATAAAAGTTTTGTGTATAGCCAATATTGTTGTTGACTGAGTTTAGAAATAGTGATTTATGATCAAAAATTCACCAACAACATGCATGAACTCGGCCACTTTCAGTCGAATCGACATGCTGTTTATTTATCAAAATAAATATGTCGTTATTTTTTATCAATAATGAGTATGACTTTTATATTTTTGCTGTAAGCAGTGTCGTTGACTAAGGTAGTAAAGCACACAAATTAAGTGCCTCTATATTCTTTTACGTTAACCTTAAAGGTATCCGTTGTAATATCTATGAAACTCCCAGAAGGTCACTGTTGAATGTAGAAATTCACTCTACGTCTGCTAATACGCAGTCCTTAACTGGATGACCTATTTTCCATCGGGTATCCATTCACGTAGGTTCTTCGAATTATTATAATTGACCCAATGTTACTTTAGTTTACTGATCCGTTACTTCATGAAAATTATTTTACTATAACTATGTCATTGCCTTTACTGTAGCAATACGGACGATTATGCAAACCATTTGGTTTAAAACGTTGTAAATTGAAACTTAGGAGTAAAGATCCACAAACCGTTTGGTTGTCAATGGTGTAAGGGAGAGGGAGGACATAAGTCATGTAATTTCACGAATCCTGTAGGACACTGAGACCGAGAGGCTACTTTAGGTTGTGCTGGATTGTGAACATTGCTCACAACCTAATCTTTTAATTTTTTAATTTTTTTTTTATAGATTAAGGTAACAAACGAGCACGCAGTCCACCTGATGGTAAGTGGTTGTTGTGGCCCATACATCTACATCTATCTTCGTTTGCGAATTTAAATGCAGATGCGTTGTCAGCCGTGAGGACTAAGATAAAACGCCTCTTTCCGGTAAAAGGGTGTTCGGTAAAGTTTTTAATTAAAGTTTTTAATTAAAGTTTTTTAATTATAATATATAGTTTCTGTAGGATATACAATACAATTTTTATTGTAACACTGTACAGTTCTTTATGTTGAATTTCATGAAATGAGTACACATACATACTACTTACCTACTTATTTAAATATTTATTCCTATTTGCTTAGAGAATTTACAGATAATTTACAAATCGTAATGTTATGAAGATAAAAAATTATGGCCATTAACAAAATTTCCTATTAGAAAACGAAACAAAATAATAAACTACAAAAGTAGGTATATAAAAAAAAACATGCTAAATGGTTACCTTACATTAATTTGTTCAGCAGTGGCTGTGTTAGAGTCGATTAAATTTATATGCAAACACAATTCCTTTATGCTATTAAACACGAGCTTTAAGATACACGTGAATGAGATAAATGAAAACATATATAAGCTTTAGCAGACAAAGCAGCTCAATACCGAAATTATTAATCGGTGATAATTTACTTTAAATTAATTTTATAAGCGTTGTAAACAATACAATACTCTTTATATTACACCAAAAAGATAAGTATAACAAAAATAAACAAATAATGAGGGAAAACAAGGTATCATATTGCTACATAGCACAATCTCTTCCAGACAACCCAGAAGAAGAATTAAATAAAATTAAGAAAAGATTGACGGGTAGGGTGACTAAAATAAGAAACAATACCAACTTTATGTACTAAAAGACAACATTCTTTAGGTATATCATCATTTCATCATCATTACAGCCTTCACAAGTCCACTGCTGAACATAGGCCTCCCTAAGGAATGTCACAAAGCACGGTGCTGAGCCACCTGTATCCATCGACTTCCTGCATGTCTTACCAGGTCGTCACCCATCTAGTAGTAGACGCCCTACACTCTGTTTGCCGGTACGAGGCCGCCACCCGAGAACCTTTTTTCCCCATCGGTTGTCGGTTCTTCGAGCTATATGGCCGGTCCATTGCCAATTCAGCCTACTAATCCGTTGGGCTATGTCAGTCACTCTGTTTCTACTGACAATCTCATTTCTAAGTTTATCACGCAGAGAAACCCCGAGCATAGCTCTTCCATAGCTCGCTGAGCGACCTTGAGCGTCCTTATACGGCCAGCAGTGAAGGACCATGTCCATTTTCATCTGAAACTATCCGTTGAGTACTATTGAGATCATTGAGCATAGTGCTTTGGTCCTCCAGCGATTCTGCCATAAGGACTATTATCGTCGGCAAATTGAAGGTGGGTGATATACTCGCCGTATGCCGTATCCTTTCCAGTTCAGTAGCTTGAAAACGTCTTTAAATGCAGCGGTGAAGAATTTCGGGGATATAACGTCACACCGTCTTACACCTCTCTGCAGTTGTATAGGTTTCGTACTCTGATTCTGTACTCGGATAACTATCGTAGCCCTACTGGACAAACACTTCATCACTTCGATATACCGACAGTCGGCTCGGCACCGCTGAAGGGACTGCATCACCGCCCAAATTTCGACGGAATCAAAGGCTTTCTTGATAGTTCACATACGCCAGAGATAGCAAATTGTACTCGGACTTCTGTGCAATTTGCCAAAGGGTATGTATGTGGTCTATGGTACTAAAGCCCGGAAACCGGCTTGTTCGCTGGACTCGAAAACAGCACGTAGACGCGGCTCAGAAGGAAATCGGTCTGTAGTTCTTCAAGAGAGCGTTGTCGCCTTCTTGAAGAACAAGACTACAGTATTTCTGCCCACGCCTCCGATGTAGTGCCACCATGGAGAACGGAATCAAAGCGCTTCTGAAGGACTCTGGCACCGGTTTTCCACGCGCTTTCAGAAGCTCCGCTGTAATTATATGCTCGCCTGGGCCTTGCGTTTTAAGGTGCTGGAGAGGCATTCTATCTCGCTCGGACTGACGTCCGAATATCATGGAATAGTGTCGGATAAGACTTGATCTTGATCTTTACCTACACTTGCGTGTGGCTCCAACAATAATGTGTACTGCTGCCCATAGAACCTCTCAATCTCACTCAAAATCTCAGGTGTCCCGGAAACGATACGATAGTTGGCTTTTCTGGCAGACAGATATCTAGCAAAGACATTGAGCCTTGGTTCCGCTCGATCGCTTCTTCAATACGAGGTATTAAAGTTGCGTAAGTCCCGCCGCATGCATTTGGAGATATGTCTGTTCAGTTGCCTGTATGTTGTCAAATCTGCTGAAGACTCCAGCTTCATTTCCGTTTAACAGCCATGATATTAAGAGTGATCGGAGAGTTGTGTTCTTCTGTGGTAGGTCTTGCAGAACTTAGCTCCGACCGCATGGACAGTTTCCACGAGCTTGTCATCTGGTCGTCATAATGAATTCAGTCTCATTTTTGTCGAACCGTTGGGGCTCGACCAGGTCCACTTTTGTGGGGTTGCTTCTGGAAGAAAGAGTTCGTCATAAATGTACTCTTTCTCCATGAAGTCGATCAGCTGCTGGCCCCTTGGTTTCCGTTACCCTATTCCAAATTTCCTAACTTTAGCTCACCGTCTTTTGTGCCTAGTTTTGCGTTGAAGTCTCCCATTAACACCGTATAGTGGGTTTTGAGGCATGCATGGCTTTTAGGTATATCCTCATACATTTCCTCCACCTCCTCATCGGTATGTACCGAGGTTGGTTCCAAACCTGTATGACCTTCATCGAATACTGTTTGGTGATTCTGAGTATAGGCACGCAACCCTCGTCGGCACACTCTCAATCTTTACAACGTTGTTAACGAGAGACTTGTAGACGATAAATCCGACACCCCTTGGGACACATACCCTTCCCTGTGATGGAATAGAATCAGAGTCAGTATCAGAATTTTTATTTGCGTTTTAATTTAAGGTGCACATGTCTCGTTATTGCAAATAGCATACAAAATTTACATTATTATCTTTAATTTATAAACTTAAAAATATATCACAAAGTTTAAGTCTCATTACAATAAATTACATTGAATTAAAGATAAATTAAAATATGTCATATAAAATTAATAGTATTAGGATTTGATGTCAATAAAGTCTTAATGTCATATATTTTTCTATCAATAAGCCACTTAAATAATATTGATTTAAATTGATTAATATTTAAATGTTTAATGTCATTAAGAATTATATTATATATCATTAAACACCTTTTAGGCAACTTTACGATATTTAGCTGACCTTGGTATAACGTCTAACAAAAGTTTATTAGGATTTCGCTTCAGTCTTGTGTTCATGTCACTTGTCATAAACAAATTGATATTTCTCTTCACGAACAGCTTATTTCAAAATATAGTATTGCATCGGAAGTATGTTTAGATTTGCAAAATCTGTTCTACAGAATATGCCAGACGGTATTCCACAGATAGCTCGAATACACTTTTTGAGCTATAAACGCCTTTTGTATATTTGTGCTAATTCTCACATTATTATCCCGTAGCAAAATGGAAGCATACACGGTATGTAATAAAGTTGTTTGTAAGTTTGTCACTTTTCTCATTTTGTTGAGGGCATAGACAAAGCTATTAATACGATTACACAAAGACTGATATGTAATTTCCAGTTTAATTCCTGGTCTATGACTACTCTTAGAAACTTGGTAGACGTTATTACCTTTATTTTATTCATATTTAGTTTAAAATTTAACAAGTTGCCGGATTACCATGTCGTCCCTCACTTTGGACCTCGGATAATCCTATAATATTCCAGCGCAACTTGTCTATCTCTTCTTCCAGCTCCAGGATCTTTCGTCAGTCCTCAGGATACGTGCGTTATATGCCAGATCGAGCGTCTTAGGTGGCAACCGAACCTCCACCGGAGATTCTTAGCACCCCTGCCCCGTCGTTACCATGGTCGCCACCGTAGCCAGGAATAGCAGGGCCGCCAGTGATCAGTCTCTTCGTAACTTTATTCCTGGCGGTATATTGCAGTGCTAAGCCTGGCGAGCGGGTTGACAACCGCAGTTTTTGTTGCTGTTTTGCTGTTATCAGAAAGATGCTGCTGCCCATCTTCTGCCTTAGTTTCCCTCTGTCTCCTCTTACGACACCCACGGGAAGATATAAGGTAGTGGGTATTCTTACCCGCCACTACGCGGGGAGATCAAGGATCATAAAAAAGAGGAGGAAGAGAGAGGAGGAAGAGAGAGGAGGAAGAGAGAGGAGTTAGAGAGACAAATAGTGCTTCTTTAAATGTTTTTAAACCACATTTAAGGATTGAGCACTTTTAATTGACTGAGGTAAGGAGTTCCAAAGTCTTACTCCAAGAACACAAAAATTATTTATTATAAAATAGTAAGGATTCACATTCCTCGTATTGGGTGAATAACAAATCATGTCATGGTCGTAGTAGTTTACTTACCCTAAACAATATTATATATTGTGTGAGAAAACATAATTTAAAATTAACATTAATTGATAATCTATAATCGTATTAATTTCAAAATGTAATGATATTAATTAACAATTATTGATTTGGGTAAAAAGTCATACCGATGCAGTATGATTTTTTACATAAATTTATAATAATAATAAAGTATAATTTTTTCTAATATAAAACATTTTAATATTTTTTTAATAAAGAATGTGAAAACGTTTTAACATTTTTGAAATGAAAAACTTTAGCCGCGTCAATCGATTTTTGGTAGGGAAAATCTTATGGGTTAGGGTCACAGATGACCTCTACATGCTTGTGACGTATCCATGTCTACTATGCGTCGCTAGTATGGCTTAACGAAGAGTAGGACAACGGTCTGTGTACATGTATACACATAATATATGAGTTTTCACTTCTGTCGGCTGTCGGCTGTCCTTATGGCTGTCTCTGTTTTTTTTTTTGTTTTAAGGCATTAGGTAGTCTATTAAAGTGGTATGATCAGTCACCATATATTATCCCATTAGGCAAATCATAGGTGCTGCGCTTCATGGTGGCGGGTTAGCAACCGCAGTTCTTATTTTATTTTTTAGTTTTATTTAGAACATGCTGCTGTCCATCACCTGGTTTATTTGGCTCCGTCGCACTACATAATAAAACATCAAAATTGATTCAGAAATTATAGCACTGTTACGAGTATTAACAGATATGATAAAATGTTAGTTTTTCAGTCGAATATATATTTTAATCAACATTGAGTATTGTTATTATTTCGTTTTTATTAATTTGTCGATAATTGTTATTAAGCATTGTTAAGTCGACATTAAGCATCACTAGTAAATAAAAATATAATTTTCAGTATGGTGCAGCACAAAATACACCACCTCAAAAAATTCTATGGGTTACGTAAAAAACAAATTTCGGAAATTCCGAAAAAATCAATCTAAGTAACGAAAAGATTGCGATATTATAAGGCCAGTCGAAAGATCAAAATAAAGACAAGACAATCGTACAATAGTAATGGTTCATGTCATAAATTATGTGTTTTTTCTATTTCAAAACATACAAATAAGGATTCTTATATTTACGAGAACACTATATACACATTGAATAAAACTACTTTTACGGATTCTATCGCGTTTAATTTACTTATTTTTATTAAATTTCCTACGTTTCGGGCGCTTTACAGCACCCATAGTCACGGTGGGTTGATTGACGTCCCGATGTCAGAGTTAACCCGGAGAACCTTCAGCTTTTTTAATTATTAGTTTAGGTCCGATCTACGCAGAATGAACTTACTGTGTCTTGAAGTCTTGCAGTAGTATGCTTAAGTTAGGTTTAATTTTATTAATTACAAGATCCCAAGCAGGTGGTTGGGGTACCAGCTTCCTCTATATTGAAATTTGGATGTTTTTAATTTCAATAGCCTCGCGTATCATCCTTGGCAGGAATCGATATTCTTTCGCGAGAATTTGTGGTTTATCAAATCTATGTAATGACGGCGGCCGTCAGAATACCCCTCAAACTGCAGACTTCTGGTACGTTGGTATCACGTCAGCAATGTGTTCTTTACGGGTTTTGATAGATTGTTTTTTTTGCCCTATATAATATGAGAGACCACATTGACAATCAAGCTTGTACACTCCTGCATCTTGTAGAGGCATATTGTACTTGACGGATGATAAGAACTGACTAATCTTCTTCGGCGGCTTGAAGAATGTTTTAATAGAAGCTCGCTTCAAGATGTAGCCAATCTTGTTCGCGACACCTCTGACATATGGTAGTACAGCAGGCATACGCTCGACCGTGACCGGCTTCACTCGGTCACTGTGACGTAGGCGGGACCCGAAGCTTGTTGTCGCAGAACCTGCTTGACAAGCTGAAGCTCGGCGGCCAGGTGTTTGCTGTCACAAACTCGTGCTCTTGTAACAAAGATTTGCCCACGGTAGCTAACTGTGAAGGATGATGGTGGTATTCACCGTTTAAATATCGGTTCGTATGGGTCTTTTTCTATACACAGTGTGACCTATGGTGTTGTTAGGATTTCGGATAACCAATACATCTAGGAATGCTAAAGAAGTTTTTGAGAGTTCAAGTGCGCCGTATTAATTTTATGTAATCGTCATAAATAACTATGCTCGAGTCTGACCGCCTCGTTATTAGTGGTCGTAAACGCTAACCGCGTTTATTCTGATCATGTAATCCCCGGTTCGAATCCCGTGTCGGCCAAAATCAGTTATTTAGATTTTTGTCAAGAAATTCTCAAGCAGCCCGGAGTTGAAAATTGTTGGTATTTTACCCCGTGCCTCGTCAAGCACGTAGCCGTTGGTGTTGTGCCTGATCTCTCTCGTCTCATAACCGTCCCATTGACTATGAAAGTGAGGGAATAGATAGTGCACCTGTGCTTGCATACACTTGTACCCATCTTGTCCTGCGCAAATGCTAGTCTTCGTTGAGATAACCCGCTTACGACCAACGAAGTAGTCTGTTTTTTTCAGCGCAACCTATAGGTTCCTAGCATGGCTATGAACCATCGTAACGACAAAACAAGTTAAGATGAATCGTCAATCGTTTAAGCTGTCTTCAAAAGTTACACTAATCGTCGTGGTAGAGGTGGTTTCTGATGATGTTAGTGCTGTTAGCCTTTTGGCTTTACGGGTTCATCGATCCAGGGCTCGCGGCCTGCAAGGCCACAAGCTGTAAAAGGTGATGATATATTATTCCCCACGTTACTTACGTAACGATATTCATCTACGACAGTTTACAGTGCACGTGTACGTGTAGTGGTAAGGCCACGCTGCAGCTATGGTTACGGCACGAATGGGTCGACTCACGGGGCAGGACCACGCCTCACAGAACACCAGCATAAAAGCACCAATATAATATTATTGTATCAAAATATATATAAATTGAGATATATTTCATCTAAATCTGATGATTATTTAAGTCACGGGTGGACAGTAAATGGATATTCATTCATCATTCATTGCAGTCTATCAAAAGTTTAAACTGCTGAACATAGGCTTCCATAGATTGCTGCAGGCTGGTTGAAAACTGCGGTTTTTAATTTTAGATGTTATCAGGAAAATGCTCCTGTTTCATTTCCATCTTTCACTTCTTTCGACGCCCGGGATTATAATAGGTAGTGTATTCTCTCGCACTACCTGCTTAAAATGTTAGTATTCTTTAGAGCTCAGCTGCAATAGGAATAGGAATAGGATAAAGAGCCAGTCTTCTAATTTAGAGCACCTGCTAATGTTGTGTTAGATGCAGCTGCTGCCAAACACACTTTTCAAGGGTAAAACAGGATACGAAATATTTCTATGTTCCCAGCTATTTCCATATGATGCAGAGGTCAATGATGGCTAATAATTTTCTGCCCACCAGATGTCGCTAGTTGACACTGAGATAAAGTTTTTGTTACACAATGTCATTTAATTGAGAAGTTACTTTAATAAAAGTTTATCAGTGTCAAAAGTATCATATTAATACACAAAACAATGCCTCAGTGGTTTGCTTTTAATTTTTTGCATTTTTAACTTTTTTTAATTTTTCTACTTTTATGAATATCTGTGGTTTGGTTAATTTATTTTAATCTTATTAATATAAAATATAGCTAATACCACAGAAAAGAAACATTAACCTTTACATTTTCTGAACAAATTAACTTCCCCGCTATGATATCCTCACTTTTAGTGGCGCCGTCCTGGTGGCAGAAAAGCCGTGGATGCCCTCATCACTAGTTGGTTAGCTCGTTTGTCACTTTAATATTAGATTTACTTGGTAGCAGAACTTTCTTTTTGCCTAGGAATCCTTTTGTGAAGGTTCCACCTCTTACCTATTTCTATCACCAAATAGCTGTGCCTGCATTTGCTGTGTTAGAACTAGTATGATAACAGGCTGTGAGGCGTTCCATGTCAGTCATCAGAGGTGACAATGCATCCGTAGCCTTCTTTTGAAGTTGGCTTCAGTTGCCTTTTATCTGCAGAAGCCAAGTGGACTGTAAGTTTTGTATCACTTCAGTTTTATAAAAACAATACAAAAGAAATATATTCTTCAATGAAATAAAAGACTGACATTTTATTTATTTAATTATTTATTAACACTTTATTTGTACACCTTAAAATGATTACAAAGGGCGGACTTAATGCCTTTGGCATTCTCTCAGGCAAACGGGTACGTGTGGAAAATAATGTGATTTTGCAGTACCTTTTATAATAAAATTTTTTTAATTTTAGTAAACTAAATTATCAAAAATCATTTTTAAATATAATGTTGTTGATTGTACTATTACTTTTCTTTTTATTTCTTCTTGTTTTGTACTTTGTAATAATAACGTATCTTATACAAAATCATCAATAGGAATACTATGCTGACAGTAACTGCACATGTGCTCTTATCAATATGTAGATAAAATTCGATAAAGTTTAAAATTTGTTACAGAAATTTCAAAGTAGTAAAGTGTATTGAAAAACAAAATCTCAATGATGGTTATTGACATGGAATTGTATTATTTACATAGTACATATTATTATTTAACGGCAAGTATTGGCCACACACCACACACACTGCATTATAATGTAGTCCTGCGCAGTTGCTAGTCTCCGTTGAGAATGGTCGTCGAAAATTCGGTCTGGAGGACATTATATAGATAAAGCTAATACAGCTCAAGCAATATAAAGCGTTTAATAAAGGCGATTTTCGTGCTTATCATCATCATCATTATCAAATTTTTATGAAAGAGGAGGCAAACGAGCATACGCCTCACCTGATGGTAAGTGATCACCGTCACTCATCAACATCTGCAACATCAGGGATGAGCAGGTGCGTTGCCACCATTTAGAAAGGAGTAGGCTCTTTTCTCAAAGGTCTCTAAGTCGTAGCGGTTCAGAAAACCGCAGGCTCGTGCGAGCAAAAATGCCGCGTAAATAGCATAGTACTGAACCGCCAGACATCGAGATGATGAGGATGGAATTTCGAGTTCCGTCGCAGTAAACCATGATGGAATTCCACAGCTGGAATTAATCCGAACAATTCCTCTGAGCACTCCAAAGGCCAAACCAAGCCAATTGGAAAAAATCATCATCGACGATTCGGGCCGATCTCAGTTGAATACAGTTAAGTGAAGCTGATACTGGGGTGCCCGGCCAGAGATAAGAACAATATTCCATATGATGCCGAACATGCGCGTAAAGTTGTAAGCGGTGGGCCGGCATGAAATACCGTCTCGATCTACTCCAGCACACCAAGCTTTTTGATGCCATAAACTGGCTTCCTCTCCACTTCCTTCCAAGTAACTGCGGAACTGTACGTCTCTCGAAATTTCATTTCGAAATTAAATTTGATCAAATTCGATTCTGGTGGAGGCAATGAAGAAATTAGCCTGAAATTAACGAGATACGACAAAGGGTTCTTTTGCGGTAGAAACGCAAATCTGTGTCTTTGCAGTTAAACTGGACTAGATTTAATCGACCCAATTCGAGACTTTGTTCAACAAAGACTCGAACTTCAGACACAAGTTTGTTTCGGCACTCGACGACATGTTCCCGTGAAATATTAGCACAGCTGGTGTATAAAGCATAGTATGCAACATAGCTTTGACATGCAGAAGGAACAGGGTACGACAGGAAAAAGTAAAGAACCAGAAAAGACGTGTAAGAATCGGTGCCAAATCTGGAGAACACGTCTCACACGACTTATGGACGTCCAGGGAGAGTAGTGCTTTAAGCACTGAGCACTGTGCGAATCAAACATCCTGTATGATATTACTTTTTTAATTTTTAATATTATTTGTTACATCTCATATAAAACTTATATTTTGTAACTGCCCGTGAGTTCTTACTAAGGACACCGGCAGAATATCAACGCTGTGGTTATTCCATTGTAGCGTAATGCTGAGCCGGTTGTCTATTTTTTTATAATACAATGCAATTGCAACACAAGTGCAGAAACAGATTTCTTACAGACTACACATTGACTTAGCTATATTGATAGTGCTGAGTCAATTATGGCGTTCAAAACTCTGCTTGAAAAGTTAATAAGATGTTTTTTTCCACTTTCCAGTTTACCGCCTTGCAATAGATTGACGCATTAATTACTATCTTACAGACGACTTAACATTTTTAGACTGTCAGTTTTCCTTAATTTAACGTCTGAGAACTTACGAAAGCAGTTGTTTCCTTGTGTAGCTTTATAAAAAATACACTAAAATTATAAGGCTGTTTTAATATGCTTTCCTTTTAGTATAGTCGAAATTAACAACAGATCATCGCTTAACATAGAACCCTGTCTATATGACATTTCAAATTCAGGAATATGGTTCGTTCAAAGAATGTATTACAAAGCTCGTAAGTCTTCTTTAAGGTGTCTTTTTAAGGTGTACAATAAAGTGTTAATAAATAATTAAATAAATAAAATGCATTTCTTTTATATTGTTTTATAAAACTGAAGTGATACAAAACTTACAGTCCACTTGGGTTAGTGGCTTCTGCAGATAAAAGGCAACAAGTCAACTTCAAAAAAGGCTGGATACATTGTCACCTCTGATGACTGACATGGAACGCCTCACAGCCTGATAACCTTTCAACTGTGGAGACTCTAACCCCCTACTCCGTTGACTGCGGAGCTGTTTAATAAAATGGACGGCTGATTGGGCGCAGTCCGTCTTAACACAAATTTCTTGATTCTGGTATATCAATACGATAACATGTATACATTTCTGAATTTTCAATGAAATTTCCTATAAATGGATACATACATTTAATAAAGTCCCAAAGTTATTAGTGTAAGCAAATGTTGAGTAAAGTCAAAATTGTCATATTTCTCAATGAAACAAAGTTTTAATAGTTCAATTTTGTTTTATTTTAACCTTCAATCTATTATTTACAATATTTTATGTCCAAAATCACCGGTTATAGGTTACAACACAATTTTTATCATAAAACGCATTAAAAATAAGCTTAAAGCACCCAACAATTAACTTACACGGATGTAGAATGTAGTTCGGACTGGATGCAGCATTAATTAGTCAATAAATATATATTTAAAAAGTAGGTTCACACATAAACGATTTTTAATGCTTTTTGATTTACGAATTTTGCAAAGTACGTACAAATAAAATGTATATTAAAAAACGCTATAAAATATATTTCTGTGGTGACTTTAAATACCACAAATCACAACACTTTATATTAAAATTAAAATAAATAAAAATTTAAATAATAAAAATATTAAAATAAAATATTAAAAATATATAAATACTTACTACTTTTCTTTTTTAGTAAATTGTTTAAAATCCGAAGCCTTGTGTTAACACATGGCACATCCAAATGCGACATCTAATTTTCCTAAATCATCGAATGATCGTGGAGTCAAACAAAGCTCCGTTTGTCTGCTCGAGGGCGCTAGTTTCTTTACCAATCTAACAATTCATCCGAATTTGAACTTTATGCAGTATGGCAAAATTTTGTTCCTTTTTTCGCCATCGGAAAACAGAGAACTAGAATTCACTACCGCCACTGCAAACAGAGAACTAAAATTCACTACTACCCAGGCATTGTTTTAACACACCACCACACAATCAATCAAAATTTGTACGAAATTACTGCACAAGTGGAGGTTTTCGATATATTATCAATTCCACGTCGCTACCATCGATATGACGCTCCGTTATACGCTCACTCGATCCAACCGGTAATTTGAAGACGTGCCGATATGGCCATACTGACTTCCGACCGTCTTCGGCGTGTATCTTCATGAATTCTGTAATAAACACTATTAGTCACTAATTCGTCCGCTCGTCCATCCTGACATAAATAGGTACAATATCTTGGACATTTAGGGACTCACACACATACGCAAGAGATTACGTTTGACCTCATGCAAACCAGCACTAGCTAAGGCGTCCTTTCCACCAGCCACCATCTCTTATGATGACTTTGACCGGTCTACCTAGCCTCGTCTAGTCATCACGCGATAAAATCCGTAAAACTAGTTTTATTTAAATGTAGTGTTCGCGTAAATATAAGAATCATTATGTAAACCAGTACGGACTGGTAATTGCAAATAAAATTCCAATTAGAAGATCTCATGACCAAGCGCAAGATATCTAACAGCCTTAAATTTCTTGAAGAGATGCCGAGACCATAATCTATTCGTACGTGTGTCAAAATATCCACTAAAAAGGACATTCGAGGAAGCGCTAAGATCAGGCAAGTAAAAATTGACATGAACGGTAATCCAACAAATGCGCCCTGATCTACATGACATAAACAAATCCATAGACATACCATTCAGTGAGTTAAAGGTAGTCTTAACGATATTTGATTATAATGTTTGTATCGAAACGTTAAATAAACGAGAAATTAATAAATATAACGAATGCAAAAACAAACATATAGTAAAATATCAAAATTAAATGTCAAACATCTGTGTCAACGTGAGAACGAAACGCAACCGTTGACCACAAACTCAGATCAGATTAAACGCGGTCTATAATTTGTCAAAACAAACTCTGGATGATGCAACAATTAGAGTATTATTGAAAGGCCTTAATTTCGCCATAACACCGAAAAATACCGTACGAGGAAATTATCTGCAGTGTCAAGGACTGTTTATTTAAAACAATATGCAAAAGGAAGATTTGGAAGCGATACGTCAAGACATTTCGTCTATGTTACGTCGAAGTTCAGCGCCGAAACCAAATCTACCGAAAGACGAATTTAAAGCGTTGAATAACCTACGCAATAAACCAGAACTGACGATTCTCCGCTCAGATAAGGGAAATGCCACGGTAGTCATGGATACGTCAGATTATAATTTAAAATACAAGAAATTTGTCGGATTCAAGCACTTATAAAAGGTTAAAACGACCCAACAAATAACACACTTCAAACAACTAGTGATCTCATAAAGAAACACCTGAAAAATTTAATATGGACATAAAATCGATCATACTACGTGCCAAACCACCGAAGTTGTATGGTTACCAAAAATACAAGCCCAATGCTCCACTACGTCCCATAGTGAGCCAAATCGATTCACTTAGTCTTGACCTAACTTACAGATTGGCTCAACACTTAGCGAAAATGCTCTCATGCTCAGGGACATACAAGAGCACACAAAGGATTCCTACCAATTTGTCAGCGAGATTAAAGGCCTACATCTGGCAGACAATGAAAGTATGGTCAGTATTGATGTGCAGTCTCTGTTCACATGCTTACCTGTTGAAGACTGCATCTCGATTGTTACTATAGGCTGGAGGAAAACAACATGCCCGCAGAATATGCAGTATTACTCGGACACTGCCAACATCTGGCTACCTATTTTGGAAGGAAGAGTTCTACAAGCAAGTAGATGGTGTGGCGATGGGCTCACCTGTATCTCCCATTGTCGCCGATATATTCATGGAAGACTTTGAGGAGAAAGCCATGCTTACTTCTCCTGTAAATCCAAGATTCTACAAGCGGTAAGTAGACGACACTTTCACAATTTACCTTAGATAAAGTAACTGCATTTTTAGACCATCTTAACTCCATAAATTTAAAATTCAGTTCACAATGGAGTTAGAGGAAACAAGTCTTTAGCTTTTCTAGATGTGTTAGTAATTCGGAATCCTGACCTTGAGCCACACTGTGTATAGAAAAGACCCATACAGATAGATATTTAAACGGTGATTATTATCACTATCCTTCACAGGTAGCTACCGTGGTAAATCTTGTTTCAGAGAGCACGAGGGATCTGTGACAGTAAACACCTGCCGCCGAGCTCTAACACGTCAAGCAAGTTTTGCACGACAATAAGCTTCGGGTCCCGCGCCTACGTCACAGTGAACGAGTGAAGCCGGCCACAGTCGAGCGAGTGTCTGCTGTACTGCCATATGTCAGAGGTGTCACTGACAAGATTGACTACATCTTGAAGCGTGCTTCCATTAACATACTTAAAGCCGCCGAAGAAGATTAGTCAGTTTTACCATCAGTCAAGGTCCCCTCTGCAAGATGCAGAGTGTAAGCTTCATTGTGAATGTGGTCTCTTATATAGGACAAACTAAAAGATCCATAAAAACCCGCGTTAAAGAACACATAGCTGATGTGAAGAATCGACGCCTGGGAAGTCTGCAGTCTGTGAACACGTACAAAAAAAAGGATCGCCCCGTCACTACATTAGATTTGATAGACCACAAACTCGCTAAAGAACACTGATTCCTTCCAAGGATGATTCGCGAGGCTATTGAAATCAAAAAACATCCTAATTTCAATAGACAAGATGCATGGGTGCTACCATCTGCTTGGGATCCCATAATTAATAAGATTAAATCCCAACCCAAGCATACAACTGCAAGACTTCAAGATACTGTAAGTTCATACTGCGTAGATCGGAACAAAAATTAATAATTTTTAATCTGGAGGTATCCGTGGTAAACTATGACTTTGACGTCATACACCCCAGTCCCCCGTGACCATGGGTGCTGTAAAGTACTCGAAACGTCGAATATAAAATAAGTTAATATACTCGATAAAATCGTAAAACTAGTTTTATTTAAGTGTGTAGTGTTCGCGTAAATATAAGAAATCATTAGAGCAAGATATTTTCAATGCGCTTAGAATATATATCAAAACATAAGCTACGGTTGGACATGTAACATGCAGCTGTTGGTGTTCCTTGAATTGAGCGACTTCTCTTATTTCGACTTCTGATTTAGAAAATATATTCGTAATCATTTGAATTTGAATTGTGTCAGTTTTACAACATTTTCTGATGTCAATTCTAAAGTCATATGCTGAATTCAATAGACACTTTTATCATAATTTATCACACACCTGATAGAAAGAATAACTATTATTGAATTTAAGCACGAGTTATGGTCGTCTGCCGTGATCCAAATACGCTATTAATTTATGACTCTTACAACGTAAGACTGTCAGAACTCAATTGGAAATTTCGTGAAAATAAACGTAACTATACACAAGCTGGATGGGAAGTAAATTCTTTACTTGCCTCCCATCTATCAATAATCTTTAGTACTTTCTAGAGTATTTATATACTGTAATCGGTAACAAAAATATACTTATTTAAGATGAATTGTTGCCATGAATGAATCTTTAGATAATAATTTAGACTTAATGACTTCAGAATTAAGAATAAATTTATATGACCCGTAACTTTAGGAATATGAAATATCAGAGATATAAATTGACCATTGGAATCTTTTGATAGCAAAATTGATCTTAGGTGTCAAGTTATTTGATCGATTTCAAGATTTCGGTCTTAGAACTAGGCGGATTGCCAGACTCTACGTGTTGGGAACATTAATAAATAGTCCTTTACCATGTTCAATATTTGGGGCTAGGTTGTTTAATCTAATCTATTGTGTAAGAAGTATTGAATACGGCCAGTGTGTGGTACCTTTACCCTGCGGCTGCAATAGTTGCGGCCGGTTGGTCGGCGTTGGGAGTGGTGGTGAGCGACCTGCTGCTGGCTGTGACGTGCTGCTGGCTACAACGTGCAAATGGCAGACTGCTAAGGTGGAGGTACCGAGCCTGCGCATGGGTTACGCACCACTCCCTACCCGCTCGGCAGAGGCGCTTTCAGTATCCCTGTGGACCTGTTACCATAGGTTTCTAGAGCAAATAATTGTAATTTTTTGACCTGCAGGTAGCTTTTTCTCTATTGACTTGGTCGTTTTGATTTTTCACTAATTGTCACCAAAGAAATTTTTACCCGTTCAATGCCTTGAGTTCACATTAATAAAGCTTCTGTCTAACATTGGGAATTTGGGATATTTAATTGTCAACGGTTCATTGTTTCTTCATGGTAAAGTTCTAATTGTATTTGATTTATCTCTGATATTTGTTTAATTAACATCAAATTTGCTCATTTCTTTACTTATTAACTCTGACGTTAAATTTGCTAACCCTTCTATACTAATACCTAGTTGGTTTTGCCTGTTAAGATTTGTTGTTGGTTCTGAATTGTCTACTGACACGACCTCGGCGTTCAATTTGGCACTTTAGCAAATGAAAATTTTCTAGGATGAGTTTTCTGATAAGCAAGTTCTCTTATATTCCTTCGCCTATCCTACTTTTGGGATCTTACCCCAATATTTAGCGACTTCTGTAGTGACCTGCCCTCCTCTGACGGTTTACTTCACCAAGGGCTGCCAAGATTTCAGGTAAGCACATTTTCTCGTTTTGAGTTGGTGAATATTCACGGACTCTTCTGAAGACTCTTTAAGGATGGTAGTCTCGGCTGTAAGTGAGAGGGTGCTGGCGTGGGCATTTCAATCAATGACCTAGGCTCCACTCAGATGCGGCTCTTCCTTTCTGACAGCAACCACTGCCACCATCATGTTCGTGCGCGTCGAACTTTATTTCCTTATACTCGTTACAAGTTATATTCAGAATCTTATAGAACAAGGTTGAACTAGTTTATTATTTACTTTCTGGATTATATCACGTGTCACCACATTAAGAAAGCAAGTTTTATACTTCCGGATGACATCACGTGCTACCACTAGGAAATAATGGTATATAATATATTCAAAATAATATACGAAACAATCCCGATTATTAGCTCTTCACTTTCTGGGTAACATCACGTCACGTGTAACCGCATTATGAAAGTAAATAAATTATTTCCGGATGACATCACGTACCACTACTGAGGAAATAATGGTATATAACATATTTAGACAATAATAAACGAAACAATCCCGATTATCAGCTCTTCACTTTCTGGGACATCACGTCACGCGTAACCGCATTATGAAAGTAAGTAAATTATTTCAGTTGATATCACGTGCCACTACTGAGGAAATAATGGTATATAATATATTTAAACAATAATAAACGAAACAATCCCGATTATCAGCTCTTCACATTCTTGGTAACATCACGTGAAAGTAAATAAATTATTTCGAATGACATCAAGTGCCACCACTGAGGAAATAAAATAACTTTATTTTATTAATTAATATGTAGGTACTTAGATACAATCACCCATTAACTTTATTTATATATTGTTTTTGGCAGACTATCCGCACTAAAAGATTATCTTTTAGTACGTATAGTCACCATAAATAAGAATCAAAACATTAATTATTATTTAAAAGGTTTCAAAACTAACCTTTATTACGGGAACATCTGGCGGTTTTTCGTCAAGACTTAAACTCCTTTTTCAAACGCCTTATTTTTATTATAATTTCGTCAGCAGTCTTCGCACTTGTTCTTTTTTTTCATTTTCTTACTTAAATTTAACTAAACAAAACTTATTTGTTGCGGCGCACACGCGGATGATGCAACACACGGAAAACAAATGATCGAAACGCCAGCCAGCACGGCAGGCTGATAGTGGCGTGCAAAGTCAATAGACTATCTTTTATTAGTTTTTTTTTTGTAAAATAATATATAAATTCGTGTGATGATGCAGTACGACAGAAAGCGGACTACATAGTTTTAAATCTACTTGTATGCAGCAACGAAGTATAAATAGCTGTTCCCCGTGGTATCACCCGCGTATATCAGGTATGTGAGCCGCGCGACATGACACCTCGCTTATAGAGGCATTTACTGCTGGTTTCTCTTGGTTCTCATCAGGTGGCTTGGCATCGTTCGAGAGCCGAGCCGAGTGTTGAATTATTGAAATTTTTCATTATCTCTTATATTATACTATGCGTCCAAATAACATGCTATAAAGAGCAAAGTATATCTTCAAAACATTGTCTTGATGATGAAGTAACTTTCATTCGTAAGGATTAATATGCCTAATAATAAGTCACTTTAAATTTTCAATATTTTTGTCACAAAATACACACGCGTCTGAGCAAAGAACACTAATACCCTTAGGTTAGGCGGTATGCTACCTCGCAGAGGTACCTACCAGTCGGCCTCGCTACCACCCCCATGACCGCCTGCCTCGCACAAAATAAATATGCGCGCGCGGAACTTGATCATTATTTTGCTGCGGAGCTATGTTAAGACTGTGATATCTCCTAAGATATTCATTAAAATCTAATGATGTAAGGGCAATTTTGTTCAAAATTAAATACTTGTGATGATGTGATTTATTTATTTAGATAAGGATTAATACTATGTTTATAAAAACACTGCAAAGAATGCATTACTTAAAACAAATCTGATTACCATAAAAAGCTTATATTGAGTTTACGCAGCGCACGCAACGGAAGCCCTCAAAAAGAAATGCTTTTGCAACGTTTTTCTTGATGCTCCTCTCCTATTTGTCGTAGCGTGATGTTATATAGCCTATAGCCTTCTTGATAAATGGGCTATCCAACACTAAAATAATTTTAAATTTAAACCGGTAGCGTTGTTGAGATCCAGAATTAACCCGTGCGAAACCCGTGCAGATCATTAGTAGGCTATAAAACTACATCTTGCTGGATCTCTGCAATATTGCCAGCGTATTTATTCCTGCGACTATTGTAACACTTGTAGCAACATTGCGTTGCATTGCACAATATATTGCAACTGGATGGCTATGCTAATTCAGCTAGAAATTCCCACAAATCCAGCCTTATTTATATAGTATATAGCCATTAACAATTTTATTATCAATAACTTATTACTATTTATACCAAAATTGTTAATGAGAACTTTTAATCTTTTATTTAAACGCTTTTGTGATTAGTATTGTTTTGATTAAACATGAATAACGCGAATATATATTTACATTCCATTGTTCTAATTTCTAGAGAACGTTTAACTCGTACGTTTTAATTTGCATTGCAGCAATAATATATTCAAGTACTTAATAACTTGGTGAATGATTGTAATTTTTATTATTATCTCGGGGTTCACCTTGTTTTATTATTATCGTCTAGTATCGAAGGTACCTCAAACAAGAATTTGTAGTTATATTTATGAGTGTATGGCAAGCTATATGTTTTGGGGATAATAATAAGGTTTTCAACAATTTTAATTACGATAACATCTAAAAACATTTAGATGTAAATATGAAATTTAGTGTAAATCAGAAACAACAGATGCATGGAAACTGTTTTATGTAATTTTCTTATTTTAATTGAAAACAATTTTCAGTGTTATTAGCTTAGCAAAGAGTTTTCATAAAATGTTACAAATAATTATCTCGATAAACAGAACTAAAGTACTCAATCTGGTAACGTAAAGCAGTGATGGTTTCTGTCTTGATTGTTTAATTTGTTTGTATTTGAATTGAAGATGTTGGAAATTAGGAATATTTTTTAAAAGTACACAGCTGGACATGAGGCTCTCCTGTTATAGGCAGGCTTTGTCTAATGTTTATATGTATAAGTTTATTTATAATGTTATAAGTTTAAATGTTTTATTAAAGAACAATTGTACAAAAAGGGTTATTATAATATCAAAGATTACTTAAATGATAAAGAAACCCTGGGAATGAGGTGATAGCTACCATGTTGGTTCTATTAAAATCATTTAAAATTTGTACAAACAAAATAATTATTAAGTGAAATATGTTTAAAAAAGTCCAAAGGTTTCTTGCTGGTTCTTCCCAGGACAGAGGTATTTTCCGAATCACTGGTAAATAAAATGACTTTCAATAAGCATTATGTAATAATCTATATTAAATAAAACTTATTCTATTCTATTCTATACGCCTGGCGTAAACGAGATGGTTATACAGCCATGTACCGGAGGCCATGACATAATTTTGGTATTCCATAGTAATTTATTACCACACCCAGGAGACGGAATTTACGCCGCCACCGCATGGCAAATGATCACGTTGTAATTAAGAAAGTTTATGTAAGTTCTACAGAGCCATAGTAGCGCAGGGGCTAGCCGTTTGGCGTAAATTTCTCAGTACGCGAATAACCTCTGATTGATCTCCGTCGGCACCAATTAAATTTTTGTAGCAATTTTAAGTAATTTTTTACAGTGCGATCGGTGGCGATGGAAAAATCGTCAAGAAACCTGCATTTTGACGAAAATTATGTATATTAGCCTCTGAGAAATGTCAGAAGGCTTGTGTCCGCAAAGGGCGTATATAGGTTGTAACTTTATTTTCTTTTAAATTTAATGAAAGACGAAAATTATTAACGAAAAACATTATTTGTTAAATAATTCTCTTATTTCAAATTAGTTTTAGCGTATTATAATGTCAATATTATACTCATAAAATTATTGGCATTTAATAGGTATTTACAGTGTTACATTCACATTATTGTCACTATTAGCTCTACTAAGTTGACGCTTCTTTACATGGAAGTCCAACTGGGTTCTTATTGGTTCTGTGCTACAGTTGTATGGATGGAGCCACTAACCAGTATAATTATAGACTATAAGGATTTGAATTAAGCCCTAAGGCTGAAAACGATGACACATTTTTATAAGTAAGGGTAATAAAACCACACTGTCCATCTTGTAACAGGGTAAGGCTGTGTCTCATAGAGAGTGCATTGTCACCCTATTGGTAGCATTGGATATAAATAGATTCTTCTATGTTCCAAATGTAGTTGCAGAAAGAATCCTTTTATTGATTTTTATATTTTTTTGAGAGGTTTTACCAACTATGACTATTGTCAAGATAAAGAAGCTGTTATATAATATTGACATTAGATTCTAATGTTGCAAACAACTCCCGAAGACTACGATGAAATACCTGATCACCAGTAAAAAGGCCTCAGGGTCTAGTCACACCAAACGAAATAGCAATAATTTGTTGCTGGAAATAGCAACAAAATATTGCTATTTTATTATATTTTGTTGCTATTTTATTGTGTTTTTATCTTAATGGGTTATGATAGTTATCCAACATTCTGTTTAACTAAATAGTTATTCCATAACTAGTTCGTTAAACGGAATCGTGTAGTGGCGGTGCAGAATATCCACTACAACATATTATCTCGTTGGTGTCTTAAGAGGCGTCAGAGGCTGTAACAAGTGATGGACAGCAGCATCTTCCTGATGACAGCTCAAAATAATAAAAATTGCGATTGCAAACCCGCTTACTATTACAATATCCCTCCTACAAAGCAATCTATGGAGAGGCCTATGTTTAGCAGTGAACTATAGAAATTAAGTGGTGGTGATTTACTATTTAACACAAGAATCTAACATCACAACATCAACAATTTATAATCGCCACGCTTGGCAGGATTAGCGATCGATCCTTTGATACTGCTTCCTATCACTAGACTGAGTATATGACGTTTGGCGTTAAATATATGTATATACCGTCATCTATGGTCTTTCTCATACGTATTTCTGGCCTTTTCCAAAGTCAACTTTTTACATACCGCGCTATGAAATACCCTTTGCTCAGCTTTGCATGTTTTTTAAAATTAAATAAAGTGTATATGCTTTTTATTTCATTTGTAATGGTGATGGACATTTCTAATCAGCTAACGAGAAAATAATATTGTTATAAAAGTTATAAAAAGATTTTATATGGAAATACATCAGAAGTTAATTTAAAACTTTTAGCTTCCTCTTACTTATATATTTTGATAACGTTAATATCCTTAAAGTTTATTTGATACGACTTATATGTTTACAAACAACATCGATATACGAATATAAATATTTTTCCTACATCATGAAGTACGTACTTACCTTGAGAAAAACTTATATTTAGTCACGACTACATACGTGCCTCCAAGAGGTGCCTGACTTCTGTTGGCATATAAATGGTTTTATTGCTTTGTGCTTTTATTTTTTTTATTTACTCATTTGTAGGAAAAACTGATAGGTTATACAAAAGTAAAAAAGTGTACGATAAAACGGTTTAATTTAAACAGAATATCAGGTAGGCGTCATGGGTGTTTTTATAAAACTAAAGCGATGTAGAGATATAGTTATTTAAAAAAATAAGTCGATTTACATTACTTATTTGTCCTTGTGCGATTTATGTACAAAACATGTAAAAGGCCTCCACTATACGATAATGTTTCGGTATATTTTTTTTAAAGTTGTTATTGACAGCTTAATGTATATGTTTATGTCGCGATAAATTGTAGAAATTATGTGAAGAAAATGGTTTTGATAAAATAATTTTTAGTAATCCTGTCACGTTTAGTAGGGGCGCTTTCAACGAATTTAAATTTGAATAATGTTATTAAGGGATAAAAAGGGCGGAAAAGGAATTGTTAACTATGAAGTTTTTTCACACGTGCACCTAGTAGAGTGTGAAAACGTGGCTTTAAGTCGCGTAAAGTCCATTTAGAAAGCTTGTTTTATTCTAAATTAAAAAAAATTGACAATCCAGTTATACCCAATCAAGATAGGTTGGGCCTGCCATATAGCTCGATGAACCTATGATGAAAGAAAGGTTCTCGAGTGGTAGCCTTGTACTGGTAGGCGAAGTGTAGGGCTGCCCCCCACTAGATGGAGTTACGACCTGGTTAGACATACAGGAAGCCGATGGATGCAGGTTGCTCAGGACCGTGCTTTGTGGCATTCCTTGGGGGAGGCCTATATTCAGCACATGACTTGTGAAGGGCTATAATGAATAAATGAATGAAAAAAAGATACGTTTCATTCTCTGATACGGAGTACAACATGTTTTTCTTGATTAGTCTTTAACTTAACTTCGACTGTACTGGCATGCAGGTGGATTTACGGTCGCGGTTCCAGATGCCTTGTACATTTTGCACTGCTCTACGTCACTGGCCTAAATATTATACATCGAGTATTTGCATGTTGATCTACCGCCATTTTATAGAAACGTAATATACAATATATGTAAAATGCATGACAAAACGGCAAATATAAAAGTTATTAAAGAGTAATATTACATCCTATACATTACTTGCATTGCAGTGCTTACGCCTCTTTTATTCAGAACTAGCGTTCCGCCCAGGCTTCGCATGGGTGATTTCTTGATCTTGAAAGAGCAAAACCAAAAAGCACCACCTACCGGGTTTTTATAGAATTAGGGTGACAAACAGCACACAGTCCACGTGATGGTAAGTGGATGCTGTGGCATGAACATCTACATTGTCATGCATTGTCACCCCTGGGGTACGATGGAATGCTTCGTTTCCAGTAAAAGGGCTCCGGTTCTCTTCCTCTGTACGACACACAGCAGCATTAAGCTGGTATTCTATGAGAGCCTACCCCGGTCGAGCCAATCTATTCCTGCTACAACCGTTATATAGCTGCAGCGTAGCTTTACCACGTCCAATGAGAAATTTTAACCATTTACTCAAACACACACAAAATTCTTTATCAAAATCGATCCAGCCGTTTAGGAGACGTTCATTGACAAACACACGTACATAAGAATAATATATATTAAGGTGAACGGAGCTCTGCATACATTTCATGTGATGCCTAAACCCTAAACTAAGTCAAAACTAAACTGAAACCATGCTCAAATTATTGTAAGCACACTCACGCACACATTTGCATCTAAATCATTCAGTCGTCGGTCGGCAGTCGTAAGTGCTACACGCTTTTGTAATGAGTAAATCGGATTACTTCAAAGTACCTACAATGTCCAAATGTGATATCTGTAAAAAATCATTTACAAAATCTCTTCCGGATTGGAGTGTAGTGTGAAAAAATTGTGCATCTTAACACGAAATGCAGTGGCTTGACAAACAAACAAATCGCAGCACTGAAAGCGGCCTCCAGCCTGGAGTGGACTTGCCTTGATTGTCAGCAGGAATCACCGAGACGGAACTCATCTATTGTAATCCCAGAAGAAGACGATGAAGAAGAGGATAAACGCGTCTTAATAAACTCCAAAAACTTGTTGAGGTCAATAAGTAAGGAAGTTGAAAAGCAATAAAAAGTGAAATGAGAACTGAACGAGTCTACAGTTTCATAGTGCTAAGCTAGAAGAAGTAGTCAGATGTATAGATGCATTTAAACAAACCATTAAAATTCTAGAACGAAAAATATAGAGCTTACTAATAAGAACAACAATTTGGAAACGCGGGTAGGTGCCCTTGAACAGCAACTGCAAGAATTAGAGCAAGAAAAACTTACAAATTGCATAGAAATATCAAATGTTCCCTACCAGCCCACAGAAAATACCAAAAAACTGGTGGAAAGCATCGCTCTGAAACTCCAACAGCCCCTCGAAGGAATAAAAAGTATTCGAAGACTTCCTGGAAAAAAAGACCATCCGGCGAACATAAAGGTAGAATTTCAAGACGAGCTTTCACAAGAGAAATGGATATCAGCAGCAAAATCCACTAAGACTACCGTAGCAGACATCTATCCTACAGAAAAGAACAGCAATAATGTCGTGTACATCAGAGAAGCAATGACAAAATATAATAAAATTATATTGTGGCAGGCGAAGCAGGATTTAAAAAATAACCAGAATTATAAGTATGTATGGTTTAAGAAGGGATATGTAAAGGCACGTAAGGATGACGGTTCAAAAATTTATACGTTGAAAACCCTGCATGATTTAAATGTTCTAACTAAGCTTTCTTAATTTGTACTTATCTAACTACTAAACTCATTTTATAATTGAATTATGTTAGATGACATTTGTGAGATATCTGACTGCCTAAATATAAATCAATTTCTAAAAGATATTCCTAATTACCATGTTAATCTATTGTGCATTCATTTTAATATCAGATCCCTAATTAAAACAGCACTTGAACAATGCATAATAACGTCAAATAAACCTATAGATGTCGTAATTCTAACTGAAGTTAATGTAATGGATAATACTAGCAGTTTGTTTCATATCAATGGCTATCAAATGTTTACGGCGTTAAGAAAAACTAGAAGGTGGCGGTATAATCATTTACGTCAGTAACAAACACAAATGCAACATAAAAACTATAAAAACAAAACACTTTGAAAATATTACTAACAATCACCACTAACTCAAATTACATTACGAATATATGCCATATACCGCCCTCAGCTCGAGTAAAACCTTTTATTGACGAACTCCTAAACCTAATCGACAATTACTAGTGACACAGACTTATACTTACTAGGCGATATAAACATTGATCTGAAATTAGACAATCTGCAAAACATGAATACAACAACATGTTACACAGCCTAGGTCTTTTGTGGGATCACAGCACATACAAGAATCGAACTAAGTAATGGAAGGATAAGTAAAACCTGCATAGATCACATTTACGATCCCGTACAAGACCTATACACAGCGGCAATCGGTACGACACTGGCCGACCATCAGGCGGTTATAATAGCTTGCGTCGGACCACGAACACAGGCTGTCCCAACATATAAAATATGTTTAAATAATAAAAATTGAATTCACTGTTAGAACAGATAGATTGGGAGCCGACTTACGACATGCCCTTTAAATATTTACAACTATATTTATACAAAATTTACAGAATGCTATAAAAATCAGAATATTCAATCAAAATTAATACTAAAAGTACTGAATTAATAACAACTGGATAAATAATAAAATCATCAAAGCCTGCAGTATAGGGATAATTTATTTCTTCAATGGATAAAAATACAAATAATATGATTTTAAAATTAAAATACAATAAAGCTAGAAACAGCCAATGCATTGATTCAAAAACTAAAACAAAACACTAAGTCAAATAATATCCAACAAAACAATACTAATAATTTGTGGTCTATCTTAAACAGATTAACAGGTAGAATAAAATCGTCTATAGGTGAAGGCTTAGAACGCTCTTTGGCAGTAACAACTCATCGAAAGACGTTGCAAATAAATTCGCTGTCACATTCAATAATAGTGTCAAACAAATAATATCAAAATGTCCCGAACCATTGCTCGACAAAAAACCTATGCAGTATCAGCAAATGTGAGTATGATTTAGGTCTGCAGAACCCAAATCAATAACAAAAATACTAAAATCTCTTAATAGTAACAAAACTCCCGGAGTAGATAGGATAAGAGCCATTGATGTAAAAAGATATGTGACAATTTCTTTAACCATTGCTAAACTTATAAACGCATGCATTCTCACTGGTAAATACCTAAAATTACTAAAGACCGGCATTGTGAGACCAATTCATAAAAAGGTAGCCAGGCGGACTACCTCAACTATAGACCAATAACCATATTACCTACGATCAACAAAGTAGTAGGAAAATGTAGGAACTCAAATACAACACTTTTATGCCAATAATAGTATACTAACTTGCAACCAATACGGATTTCAACCACATAAAAGCACGACTCAACTGCTATCCACTTTCACTGACAGTATTTATAACCACTTAGATAAAAGAGCATATATTGGTCGTCTTCGTTGACTATAGTAGGGCATTTGATACTCAGACATGACAAGCTTCTACAAAGCTTGAACGACAGTGGGTCAGGGGTAATCAACTAACTTGGTGCGAAAACTACACATGATAGAAACTATCAAGTTAGGGTCAATAATGTAGATAGTTTCTCAGTTTTAGCAACCAAGGCACTGCCCAAGGCTCCGTCTTAGGACCCTTACATTACCTCACCTACGTAAATAATCTCTCAAATGCAATAAAAGTGTGAGCTGTACCAGTTTGCGGACGACACATGTTTAGTTGCCACAGGATGAAACATAGAAGATGCCCTTACTCGACTTCAGCGATTTTGACATATTAGTAAAATGGTCTCATGATGTTGGACTTGTACTTAATTCCAATAAAACCAAACTAATTTACATCAGCTTTAGTAAAAACAGAAGCACTTTTAGATTAAAACTTATAGCACACAACCATCAATGTCTACATCTAAAACAATCAAATAACACTCTGCAATGTAACTGTGACACCATAGAAAAAGTAAATAAATACACATACCTTGGACTCGTAATCGACGATCGGCTAAACTGGAAGGAGCATATTAACCATGTGAGTGACAAACTAAGGGTAATATTAGCCAAATTCTCAATTATAAAATCTAAAATACCTTATAAAACACTTCTACTACTCTATAAGTCCCTGGCTGAGTCTATAATATCCTATGGGTTGTCCAGTTATGGAAGAACCTCTAAAACACACCTAGATAATATTTTTCACTCCAGCTACGTATACTAAAAGAATAGTTCCTATAAAATAAAAGATTCCTTTAAAGATTACCGTAAGCTCTTTGCATTTTGTAAAATTTTACCAATTCATGAAAAGTAGAACTTACTCTTTATCACAATATTATTTTACTGAAAATCTACAAAAACTACACAAAATTATTCAATCCGTGACAAGATAACCTTAGACTACAACTACCTTCTTATAATAACCTGTATGGTAAAAGACGATTAAATTACATAATACCTTACCTAATTAACGTTATTCCTAATGCTATTAGAAAAATAACATATAAAAATCTAAAAATCTCAAACAATATTTTCTACAAATAATAAACAAAAAGTACATAACATACATCAGAATTTTAAGCATTACACAATAATACACATTAACTAATACATTTGAACATAATTATATCTATCTACATAATATAAACACTAAAATATTATTATTTATAATATGAAAACAAAATTATCCACATACAAAACATATACATAAAATAAACATATGTAATAAATAATAAACTAACAAGACTATATAATAATAATCACAAACCACACTTTATACATCACCTGTAGAATAAAAAAGTATCAATTAATGAAGACAGTGCTGCATAGGAACGTCCACAAAAGGTTTTTACATAACTTTATTGTATGATATACCCGCATGGTGTTTATAAAATGTGTGGCTGTCTTATGATTGTTTCTTAAATATGTATATATGAAGTGTGTAGCAAATATTGTTATAAATAGTTTTAATCTTTATTATTGTATATCGACGGCGTGGGGTGTACGGTAAAACTCAAAAGAGTTTATGTTTACACCTTATTAATTGTTATACTTCCTACTGTCTATGAAATAAATAAATAAATAAATAAAAAATCACTTGCATCCAACAACAGTGCATATGTGTGTATCCAGCGGTGAAATTTTACGGGCTCTAAAAAAATTATCTTTCGTTCATGGACTTGGAAAAGGCTTATGATAGAGTGGACTTAACTCATTTGGTTTGAGCGCTGGTTTGATACAGGCATTAAGGTCTCTTTATAGGGACTCTAGTGCTTGTGTCAGGATCAATGGGGTCTACTCGGACTGGTTTGGCATTCAAAAAGGTGTCAGACAGCGCTGTGTAGCTTCCCCGTTGCTATTTAATCTATTTATGGACAGTTCTTTGCAAACTTTGAAAGTTGAAGGATGTGGGTAGAGAATGGGTGAGTTAACCGTCAAATGCCTTTTATAGGCCGATGATCAAGTCATATTTGCATCGTCGGCGGCCGAGTTACAAATGATGGTTACTTTAATGAACTGGTCATTAAAAAAAGGGGTATGAAAGTGAACGCAAGTAAGACGAAAGTGATGGTTTTGAAAGAGAGGTAAGTAAAACGTTATGTGAAATAGGAATAGAAGGAGATGATTGAGCAAGTAGATGAGTTTGTATATTTGGGATGTTTATTTAGCAGGGATGGTAGATATGATAAGGATATAGAACGACGAGTGAACGGAAATAGAGTGAATAGGGCTCTACACACTATTATGAAGAGTCAGAATGTGTCAAAAAAGGCACGTTTGGCAATTCATAGTGCTGTGTTAGTCCCTACTTTAATGTATGGTAGTGAAAGTTGGGTCTGGCAGAAGAAGCATGAGAGCAGAATAAATGCTGTAGAAATGCGGTCATTAATGAGTATGCTAGGGCTGAATCTGAATGACAGGATGAGAAATAGTATGATAAGAGAAAAGTGTGGTTTGCAAGATAACGTTGTGACCAGGATTAAAAAAGGAATGCTTCGGTGGTATGGTCATATAGAAAGAATGAACGAGGAAAGAGTGACAAAGCAAATTTATGTTGCAGAAGTGAACGGAAGAGTCGGGAAGGGACGCCCTAGACGAAAGTTTATCGACCAAATTGGCGATATATTGAAAATGGGCCAGATGAGTACCCTTAACCGACGAGCGTGTATGCGTAGATATATGGATGTAAAGGAGGCGAGAGAAGTGTGTCAGGATCGTGCCAAATGGAAGTCCGTAGTCTCTGCCTACCCCTCTGGGTAACAGGCGTGAGTGTTCATGTTATGTTATGTTATGTTAAGAAAGATGTGTGCGTTAGTTTGTGTGAAGAAGTTAAGGATGGTTGGCGTCACTAGAAATTTACGTAGCGTTTTAATTATATCTTCCAATTATCATTAAACAGTCTAGGAGCAACAAGTGGTCTAGAATTAAGAAATAAATGTACAGTGATTAAGCAAGGAAAAGTTTACCACCCTTCTCCGGTGTGAGGCTAACTATATTTAAAGAATACTAGCAATGCTTATAACACTACTAATATAACTGCTTACAACTAAAGCCAAGCTAAAAATGCCTGAGCTAAGATTGGTTGGCAACAGTAATCAAATGGGAGATTGTTACGCTAGGCTTTTTAAATTACTTCTAAAAAATAAGGAGGTTCTCAATTCATCGCTTTATTTTTTATGTATATTCCCCTTTGAGCGAGGTCTTTGCCCAGTAGTGGATTTATGAAGATGATGATGATATTCAGCGATAACTCTTTAAACAATTGTCCGCTTTAAATGTTTTTTGAAGCGAAAACTTCTTTGGCATCCTTGTGATTTTAAACTCAATGAAACGGAAAAGCGACACTAAAAAAAGACAAATATGTAAATCTATAGGATAGGTCTACGAGAGTATGAGATAGAATCTATATTTAATATAATAAAGCGGACGAGGTTTTTTTTGTTTGTTAAAACACGATTATCTCTGGAACTAGCAGTCCGATTTGATAAATTATTGTAACCGGATAAAACCAGTTTCACAAAGAATAGGCTATCTAGCATTTGGCTACACGCCTCAGCTAGCCTTAAATATTGATTTTTGATAAGCAAGTCGGAAGAAAAAGCACTCCCTAACTGCTTTATCCGCGTGCGCTGGCGTAATGGTTAGTGATACGTAAATAGTATGTTCTAAAATATAAAGATCTTTTAACATAAATTACACATACATAAAACAAACATTTAAATAATTCAAAACTTGGCTCGGCGCGCGAACAAACCGAGAGAAACCAGCAGTGGACTCCTTTATAAGCGAGGTGTCATGTCGCGCGGCTCAGGGGTGATATGCGCGGATGATACGCAGGAACAGCTAGTGCAGTATAAGGTTTTCCTATTATCTCGGTCTCCTCTTTGTGCGGTGCTTTAAAGATGGTTAATATAATTTTCAGCAATGATTTCTTATATTTACACGAACACTACACATTTAAATAAAACTGTTTTACAGATTTTATCGAGTATATTAACTTATTTTATATTCCCGAGTTTAGGGTGCTTTACAGCACTCATGGTCACAGGGACTGAGGATTGACGTCCTGATGTCAGAGTTAACGGAGTACCTTCAGCTTTTTAATTATTCGTTTTGGTCCGATCTGCATAGAATGAACTTACTGTGTCTTGAAGTCTTGCAGTGATATGCTTGGGTTTAGTTTTAATTTTATTAATTACAGGATCCCAAGTAGGTGGTAATGCCAGCCTCCCTCTCTATTGAAATTAGGATGTTTGTAATTTCAATAGCCTCATGTATCATCCTTGGCAGGAATTGATGTTTTTCGTGAGAATGTGGTTTATCTAATCTAATGTAATGCCCCGCCATTCGTCTAGGATATGATCACAAACTGTAGACTTCCCGGAACGTTGGTGCTTCACGTCCGCTATGTGTTCTTTACGCGGGTTTTAATAGATCGTTTTGTTTGCCCTATATGAGAGACCACATTCACAATCAAGCTTGTACACTCCTGCATCTTGTAGAGGAATATTGCATGACGGATGGTAAGAACTGACTAATCTTCTTCGGCGACTTGAAGAATGTTCTAATAGAAGCTCGCTTCAAGATGTAGCCAACCTTGCCTGTGACACCTCTGACATATGGTAGTACAGCAGGCACACGCTCGACTGTGGCCGCTTCACTTGGTCACTGTGACGTAGGCGCGGGACCCGGAAGCTTTGTCGTGCAGAACCTGCTTGACGTGCTGAAGCTCGGCGGCCAGGTGTTTGCTGTTACAGATCCCTCGTGTTCTCTGTAACACGGGAAACGTCAGGAATTAATAAAAATAAGTTGATTAAACGCGATATAATCCGTAAAATTAGTTTCATTCAATGGGTTTCACATATTTTATATGTCGCAGGGCATCCTCGGACTTTTCTGATGGAAGACATTCTTATTCTCGTCTTAATATTTATTTTCACATATTAAAGATGACAATAAAAATTTGAAAAATAAAATTATCAAACAGCGCCATCCTACTCCCAGCGGTATAGTGCCAAGAGTACTGATTGCGTTTCGTCGCTGAATGGCTATACTTAGCCTCTTGTCCTAGTTGAAACAGTTCCTTTAGAAACTGCACCGCACATGGTCCCCACGGATAGATAGTCTCTACATAAATGCCCAAAATATATAGTCATATCATAGATATTCGCATTTACTTTCGAAACAGTGGTAAAAGCATAAATTATGTGTTCTTGTAATCTATATTGATTAAAAATATTTTATTTTATTCTATTCTCAGGTTTGTTAATGGCCGTATTATTTCTCCGATCGGTTGTCTTGAATGAAAAGTGTCTAAGATTAGATCAGGTTTTAGATCAAAGAAACAAACGTGTTAGATCGCTTTAGAAGATTTTTTGCCTTTCGTTTTGTTAATCTTGCTACTGATTGCATTCTCTGCAAATTGAATCACGAAACAACTTTTTTTGTATAAACAGAGCTTTGATTATTGCAGATTGCTATATATAGATTGTCAAGTGTTCTATATGTAAAAAAATTATGACATTTCATGTGTAAACATGACGATAAGAAATTTAATTTGATGACATCTGACTGCAAGAAACAATGGCAATGCAACATATGCCTAAATAAACAGACAGTACCTACAAAATTATGTAAAATTAATCCCGTTTTTATAAGTACTCCTAAAGCAAACACATCACAAGCAAGTACAGTACAGCACAAGAAAATTCTAGTGTTATGACAGAAAACATAACTCTTAGAAAGCAACATATTACAGAAAATGAATACGAACCTATAAATAATGACGTAAAGGTCACTCATTACTAGAAGAAAATAATAATTCTTTGGAGGATCTTTCATTATCTCCCAGAAGAAGCCTTCCCGATCTCTCTACTCGTGACTATGACGACGAATACAATCAATTAAAGCAAAAAATTGAAGAATTAACTAGTAAACTTGCCAGTGCACATACAGAAATAGAAAACTTGCACATGGAAAACAATGTATTGCAAAAAGAAGTTCATGAGCAACAAAATCGAATTCAACACTTAACTGCTATATGTTCACGGAGTGCTAGAAAGCGCAAATCAAAAATAAAAGGAGACTCGACATTTATGCGACAAAACAAATCCCTTGACGATTCCTTAATACAAACAAGCTACTGCCCTGATTTTGCAATACAAGCTAAAACTAAGGAAAACGATAAGGATACGTCACTAAAAGACATCACGTCACCTAAAACCACTACTACGGCTAATGAAGCTTTAAACAAGATACACATATTTGGAGGGCAACAATGTGTAGGCCTAGCTTCTTCACTGATACGATCGAGACTCAACAGCAAATATGAAAAATATTGTATTACAGCAGATACCAAACCGCAGGCGCCTACAGAAGAAATTCTTAACGGATGCGAAAATGTAGTTTTTAATACTAAAGATAAAATAATAATTAATGTTGGTGAAAATGACTGTAACCCCACTAAAGTATTATTAGAACTATCTGCATTTTTGAAAAAAAACCAGAACTTAACTATTATTGTAATAAGCGTACTAAAAAATATTTTTTTGAATGAAAACCTGTTGAATAGGAACATTCGCCTTCTATGTAACAATTTCAATAATTGTCATTTCTTTCACATTGACGATAAAAAAAAACGCTCTGACATTTGTACTAAATTAAATTATTTAATAGATAGCCTTGACTACAACGACAAATTCCTTAGCTTTAACAAACGTCATGATTTAATCCATTTCCCCCATGGAAATGTAAATAAACTGAAATGTAGAAAAATCACACAGAAAACTATCTTAGATTATTTTTGCTACGATAACAATCATGCGAGGCACCGGAACGAAAATGTAAATGCTAAAACCGAAGTAACATTAAAACGCGACAATTTTTTTCGTCTGTAAAAACCAAATCCTTACAATTTTTCACCAAAACATAGCTGGACTTCTTAATAAAACTGATTTGTTGCAGATATACATAACTGATTTTCCTCGTGAAATAGGCTATGAATTAGATATTATATGCCTTAGTGAAACATTTCTGAAAGCAGGTGAAGAAGTGTGTGTGCATTTGTATGGCTACACTATTGCAAATAGTTATTCAAGGCTAGACGTAAAGCGAGGTGGTGTATGCATACTTTGTAAAAATAATTTTAACTTTTCAGATCTTACAATAATTAATAAATATCAAGCAGAAAATACTTTTGAGGTATGGTATCATTTTGCCAGACCATCGCTGTTGTGTTATCTGCATCTATAGAATACCTAAGTCCAATGTAACAGACTTCTTAAATAAATTTCGAGACATGCTTTATAATGTTTGTAACAAATATAATGACTTTAAAATCATTATAGCCGGAGATTTTAATATAGACACACTTAAGTGCACACCAGCTTCTGAATTTTACAAAGACATTTTACTAAATAATAATCTCACTCATCACATACAAAAGCCTACCAGACAGAAAACTTGTATAGATCATATTATAAGCAATGACCATGAAGCCGAAGGTAAAATACATGAATTGGGGTTATCTGACCATAACACAGGTCAAACGCTTACTATAAAATTTCCAAAATTTCTAATAAATATAAAACAAACATAAATACATATTGATACTTAGAAGAAACTACAGCACTGATAATAGGAGAAAATTTAAAGAAATAATGAAGCAACTGACATTTAATGATATATATGACGAATTAAACTTTGACCTAGCTTTTAGTAATTTTCATGATACAATTACATTATTCTATGACTTATGTTTTCCACTGATTAAAACTAAACGTCAGATTAAAACGTGGCCCTAAATGGATTACAGTAGGGATTAAAAGTCTTGTAAAACAAAAGGAAGTTGAGGTACAATTACTATACATCAAGACCTAATGAAAAAAAAATCAAACAAGTCAAAATATAACCTCTATACTAACATTCTAAAAAAAGTTATTAGTAAATCCCAAAAAATTTGCAACTACAAGTATGTCTCAAATAGTAAAAACAAATGCAAGGCAGCGTGGAGCATTATCCAAAACAAAACTGTAGCTAATAATATCCCAAAAAGTATTAAAGAATTAAAAATAAATAATAAAATTACTAGTGACAAAATACTAATGGCCGAGAATTTAAACAAACATTTTATTCATACACCGAATAAAATGAAGCAAATTGACAAAACATTAACCAAACATATTATGAAAAGTATTTTTTTGCGGCCTTCAAATAAATATGAGATAAAAAAAGTAATACTTTCGTTGAAAAACACACTATCAGTTGGTTACGACAACATAGCGACTGGAATCCTTAAAATGTGTGCTGAAGAATTATCGCCAATTCTGTCACATTTGGTAAACCTATCGTTTATACAAGGATCCTTTCCAACAGCTCTCAAGTTCTCAATAGTAAAACCGCTACATAAAAAAGATGATAAATGCGACATAAATAATTATCGACCCATTACTTTAGTACCTATACTGTCTAAAATCTTTGAAAAAATTATGTATTCTAGAATAAATGACTATCTAACAAAATTTGACATCGTAAAAGTAGAGCAAAATGGATTTCAAAGAAATAAATCGACCACATTAGCAGCCTATTCATTGGTTACCGAAATAATTAATTGTATTGACAAAGGTCTCCTAGTATCTGCAATATTTTTGATATGAGTAAAGCTTTTGATGTAGTGTGTCATGATATATTATTGATAAGCTGTACTGCTATGGCATTCGGGGCCCAGCATTACAGTGGATAAAATCTTATCTAAGCGGTAGAGAACAGTGTGTTGAAATAAATGATATAGACGTTAATAATGTAATGACATCGTACAGATCTAAATATAAACACAACCGTAGTGGAGTCCCACAAGGAGTGTCCTGGCCTCTACTCTTTTACTTTACGTGAATGATCTACCTGACTTTATGAAATGCAAGTCTGTACTTTTGCTGACGACATTTCAATTATAATAAGTTCTGACACAAAATCCAATTATAATGATAAAATAATGACAGCTGTTATAAGTATCACAGATTGGCTATACAAGAATAGTCTTAACGTCAATTTAACAAAAACAAAAATAATACAATTTAACATAAGGAAATGTAAAGAAACTATTGACATTAAATTAAATGGACAAAAACTAGAGGAGGTTCAAAATACAAAATTCTTGGGGTTATATTGATGATGGTTGCACTTCAAAAACACATTAAAGAAGTATGTACAAAAATCAATAAGTTCATTTACCCATTACGAAGACTGTCAAAGATTTCATCTCAAAAACTGCTTTACTCGCCTATCATGGCTATGTAGCTCCGTTTTAGATATGGCGTAATACTTTGAGGAAATGGATCTACAGTTAACAAAGCCTTTATTGCTCAGAAAAAGTGTGTAAGGGCAATCTGCGGGTTGGTCCATTGTATTCTTGTAGAGAACTTTTTCCAACCTAAAATTCTAATACTTCCTAGCATTTATATTTTCGAGTTGGGTATCTTTGTCAAAAACATTCACAGTTTTTACAAAAATAGTGATGTTGTTAGTTTTAATACGAGGTACAAGGATAAACTAGTTCTTCCATTTAGAAAAAAGGCAACCTCATAAGAGCTGTTACTCGATGGCAATAAGGTGTTTAACAATTGCCTAGCGACATAAAGTCATTGCCTCTTAATAAATTTAAAAGCAAACTTTTTATGTGGTTGGTGGACAAGGCTTTCTATAATATTAAGGAGTTTTTAATTACAAATAAATTCACTTAATCATGAATGTAATGTTTGTAATGTACTATGATTTTAAATATGACACTATAATAATAATAATAATTGTACCGTTTAAATAATAACTAATTTTAACTCAATCTTTCTGAAGCTGATCTATAAACTCTAACTTTACCTTGGATTTTCTTGCCGGCCCACGGCATTTTAAATGGTAGTAAAAGCCTAAATACATTCCACTGCTGGGTATAAGCTCTTATTTTGAAATGGTATTAGGGGTACAAGTGTTCGGTGCACTGCCCAAACGAGTATTCGCTCAACTTGTCAGCGCCAGCTACTAGGCACAAAAGTTCTTCAAACGATAAAAGATTTGGAGAAAAGGGTATACTTACTTTTAATAAATGTTAAATATTATACGATACTCAGCTTATAAAACTATTAATATTTACATCATCATCATTCAGCCCATCAAGACCTCCACGGAACATATTACATCTCCTAGTTCTTGTTACTCCCATACTAAAGTTCACTTCTGTATCGAGGCAGTTTACTGATATAATTTCATATTATGAATCGCCCTACATTTTTCAAATTATGAATTTATGTTTATAGTAAAAAAAACATTGAAATTTACGCGGCACCCTTATCTTATAGTAATCCTAAGATTCTCTCCTGTATCGTTGAGGCAATTTACACACTCGTACATAAATTGCATATGGGAAAACATTCATTTTGAACAATTATTTGTGAGCCTTACAAATACTGCCGGATTCAAACCCATAGCTACCTCGGTGTCCTGTGTCTATTGATTCCTTGATTTTATGGTCAATACAATTCACCCTATATTTCTCATATTACGATTTTATGTTTATACTCAAAAGAGAAACATTGAAGTTTAAACGGCAGCCTTATATAAGGACTTTTGAATGGTGTAATGTAACTATAATATTCATGATTTCTGTGTAATGGTTCACTCACGAGATTTGATTAAAGAATAAATGAAGAATTGTTAATTCATTATTATAAAAAATTATCGTTAATTCATTAATTTTAAAATTATCATTATTTTAAATAAAATAAAAACCAAAATAAAAATAAGTATGTCAAACCATAAAAATGATTGATATCGTTTACTAATTTAATTTTTCACGAACAATGTTGGCTCCTTTGTCAAAAACTCATTTCTTTACATCAAACGCGTCCATCTTCCTTTGTTAAGAAGACGATGCATATACGTATAAACTTAAATCCTCCGTTTAAAAAATATTTCTCTTTATACTCAAGAAAATAAAGACACTTATAAAGCAGGACCAGACAAAATAAAGGAAAGGACGAAATGAAAAATCCGTAACGGATTAGTTCTATCTCTTGAAAATTCTTCTAGTCATAAAAATACATCTTCAATGCCTTTATACACTATGATCACAAACACTCGCTAATTACAAATATGCCTCGAAACCATCCTTGAATTAAACTTTTCAGAATTTTTATTCATAATTGAATGTAATAAAAAGGATTCAATCTAAAAGTTTTTTCTGACGAGGTAAGCCACGCTTGAGCTATAATGGATACACCCTGAATAGGTCGGTTCGTCGTAGGACCACATTCCCACAGCGTAAAATAACAGTAAAATGCTACAATATTTCGTATGATGAGTGAAGAATACTAGAGACTCTTTTTAATGATGACAAGACGTTCCATCTTAATCTCTAGTGGTGACGACGTATATGTATTTTAAATCTTATTCGAAGATAGATGTAGGTGACTATGTGCCCACCTGTCACTGTCCGCTGCCTTACTTAGGCCTCCTCCATAGATGGCCTTAAAATATTTATTATTTTAAATGAATGAGAGAATGAAAAGCTGGAAGTAGCCTGATTTTAACTATGATATAAGTATATTAAATATCTGACTTCCTTAGAATGGTGTTACAAAGCACTCGGATCATGGGATATTAAAAATTATGTGAATAGGTCCAAAAATTGTTTAACACAATCTGTTTAAAAATAGTTTTCTTAAAAGAGAGAATTTGACCTGTTTACATTACCTTGCCGTCCCTGCAGCCGACAGAATGAAACAAAGACTAAAGACATTATTTTATTTTATTACGCGGACCTTAACTAATTAATTTTTAACATCTTAAATAAATTGGATTTCTGCAAAGTAACACCTGATTCTATTAATTACTATAATATTATTTATTTTTATATATTGTAAATTGTAAAACAAATAATAGATGTAATGAATATATACAATATTAGATATTAGTGCAACAGGCGTCGGGCTTATTACCCTAAAAGTTCTAAAGACGATCTTACATTATACGACCGTATAATAATCTAACGAAGTTAGAAAAAGATAATTCGATATAGTACGATACATTATATTTAGAACCGAGGCTTTTGCCCAGTTTTAATAGTATTTTAGAGTGTTACTACACGTATCTATTCGTAAAGCATACTTAGATTAGTTTTAGTAAAAGTCCAACAGAGAGCTAAAGAAAAGTCTTTACGCTGGAAGCAACTCCCTAAAAGTTGAAGACGTAATGAGCATGTTGTGCCAAGTTTTTGTTTGCCGATATTCTCTGGGGTCGGAACTTAATGGAGTATAAGAGTGCTTTTATTTAGACTAAGTTCACGGAAAAGTATACATATGTAGTTTACGAGAAACGACCTCTTTTATATAGACATTCACAATATACTTTTTGGTTTTATTTAGAACTCGATACACTATAGTTTACATATTACAGATTTCCATGTTTTATTCACATCGTCATTTGGTCCTGAGCCACCTGCATCCATGGTCTTTCTGTATATGTCACCAGGTTGTCACTCCATCTAGGGGGGCCGTCTGTCTTACACCTTGCTTACCGTAGAACAACTCGCTATGTGTCTTCTGCTGATATCCTCATTTCGAATTTTAAAATGCAGAGAATCTCCGAGATCTACTTCCGTTCTTTCTCCATAACTCGCACTGTGTAAATCTAGACTTGCAACGTAAATGCTACGTACAAATTGCGAGTGACTTCTCACGGTACGGGGTTATTAAATGAGCGTATTAGCTTGATTTCTAAACAACTTATTTTCTTTCCGTTATTGATATTAATTTCGAATTTTTATTAAATTATATTTAGTGCCGATTAGTTAGATTTTATTTATAAAAGAGGTGGCAAACGGGCATGGCTCACCTGATGGTAACTGTCAACCGTTGTCCATGGACAACTGCAACACCAGGGATTGTAAAGGTGTTGCCGGGCATTCAAAAGAGTAGGCTCTTTCTTGAAGGTCCCTAAGTTATCGGTCGGGAAATGTTACTGGTGGTATTAAATCCACAAGGAAGTTGTGGGAGAAAGAAATCTTGTAAATCGCACAGTGGTGGAACGCCAATCATCCAGATGGTATGGATGGTATCGCGAGTTTTGTCGCGATGTGCGATGGTGAAATTGAGCGGCTGGAATTAGACTAGAATTAGATTCTCACAGTACTCCACGTGGTAGATGCGATACAATACGCAAGGAGATGAAACATCAGTAAGTCACGCTAGATTATCTCGGTTACTCTGGTTCTACTGCAAATATCATCGTAACGGATTAGTTCTATCTCTTGAAAATTCTTCTAGTCATAAACATCTTCAATGCCTTTATACACTATGATCACAAACACTCGCTAATTACAAATATGCCTCGAAACCATCCTTGAATTAAACTTTTCAGAATTTTTATTCATAATTGAATGTAATAAAAAGGATTCAATCTAAAAGTTTTTTCTGACGAGGTAAGCCACGCTTGAGCTATAATGGATACACCCTGAATAGGTCGGTTCGTCGTAGGACCACATTCCCACAGCGTAAAATAACAGTAAAATGCTACAATATTTCGTATGATGAGTGAAGAATACTAGAGACTCTTTTTAATGATGACAAGACGTTCCATCTTAATCTCTAGTGGTGACGACGTATATGTATTTTAAATCTTATTCGAAGATAGATGTAGGTGACTATGTGCCCACCTGTCACCGTCCGCTGCCTTACTTAGGCCTCCTCCATAGATGGCCTTAAAAATATTTATTATTTTAAATGAATGAGAGAATGAAAAGCTGGAAGTAGCCTGATTTTAACTATGATATAAGTATATTAAATATCTGACTTCCCTTAGGAATGGGTGTTACAAAGCACTCGGATCATGGGATATTAAAAATAAAAAATTATATGTGAATAGGTCCAAAAATTGTTTAACACAATCTGTTTAAAAATAGTTTTCTTAAAAGAGAGAATTTGACCTGTTTACATTACCTTGCCGTCCCTGCAGCCGACAGAATGAAACAAAGACTAAAGACATTATTTTATTTTATTACGCGGACCTTAACTAATTAATTTTTAACATCTTAAATAAATTGGATTTCTGCAAAGTAACACCTGATTCTATTAATTACTATAATATTATTTATTTTATATATTGTAAATTGTAAAACAAATAATAGATGTAATGAATATATACAATATTGAATATTAGTGCAACAGGCGTCGGGCTTATTACCCTAAAAGTTCTAAAGACGATCTTACATTATACGACCGTAATAATCTAACGAAGTTAGAAAGATAATTCGATATAGTACGATACATTATATTTAGAACCGAGGCTTTTGCCCAGTTTTAATAGTATTTTAGAGTGTTACCACGTATCTATTCGTAAAGCATACTTAGATTAGTTTTAGTAAAAGTCAACAGAGCTAAAGAAAAGTCTTTACGCTGGAACAACTCCTAAAAGTTGAAGACGTAATGAGCATGTTGTGCCAAGTTTTTGTTTGCCGATATTCTCTGGGGTCGGAACTCAATGGAGTATAAGAGTGCTTTTATTCAGACTAAGTTCACGGAAAAGTATACATATGTAGTTTACGAGAAACGACCTCTTTTATATAGACATTCACAATATAGTTGACTTTTGGTTTTATTTAGAACTCTATACACTATAGTTTACATATTACAGATTTCCATGTTTTATTCACATCGTCATTTGGTCCTGAGCCACCTGCATCCATGGTCTTTCTGTATATGTCACCAGGTTGTCACTCCATCTAGGGGGCCGTCTGTACCTTGCTTACCGTAGAACAACTCGCTATGTGTCTTCTGATATCCTCATTTCAATTTTAAAATGCAGAGAATCTCCGAGATCTACTTCCGCGTTCTTTCTCCATAACTCGCACTGTGTAAATCTAGACTTGCAACGTAAATGCTACACGTAAATTGCAGTGACTTCTCACGGTACGGGGTTATTAAATGAGCGTATTAGCTTGATTTCTAAACAACTTATTTTCTTTCCGTTATTGATATTAATTTCGAATTTTTATTAAATTATATTTAGTGCCGATTAGTTAGATTTTATTTATAAAAGAGGTGGCAAACGGGCATGTGGCTCACCTGATGGTAACTGTCAACCGCCGTCCATGGACAACTGCAACACCAGGGGGATTGCAGTTGCGTTGCCGGGCATTCAAAAAGAGTAGGCTCTTTTCTTGAAGGTCCCTAAGTCGTATCGGTCGGGAAATGTTACTGGTGGTATTAAATTCCACAAGGAAGTTGTGGGAGAAAGAAATCTTGTAAATTGCACAGTGGTGGAACGCCAATCATCCAGATGGTATGGATGGTATCGCGAGTTTTGTCGCGATGTGCGATGGTGAAATTGAGCGGCTGGAATTAGACTAGAATTAGATTCCTCACAGTACTCCACGTGGTAGATGCGATACAATACGCAAGGAGATGAAACATCAGTAAGTCACGCTAGATTATCTCGGTTACTCTGGTTCTACTGCAAATATCATCGTAACGGATTCTATCTCGCTGAGAAACTCCGAGCATATCTTTCTCCATATCTTACTAAGCTTCTTTAAGTATCCTTATAAGGCCATCAGTGAAGAATCACGTTCTATAATTCATCACCGGCTACACGCGCTGGTTTAATTTTTATATTAAAATGTTTTTAGAAATTCGTAACAATACGGTGGGACGTAATCACCTAAACTATGCCCAGTCGAGTTGGATCTATTGATTGACTTGAATAGATCAGTAAGTTTAAATGGCAATGGGTTGCCCATAAAAATCTAAGAACCGATATCCGACAGGGAATAAAGGTTCTCGTATAGCAGCATCATACCGGTTTGCGCAGTTTGGACCTGGCTCTCACTAGATAGAGTGGCGTTACCTGGTTGGACATGCAGTCGATAGATGCAAGTGGCTCAGGTCCGTGCTGTGTGAGAGTTTTTGGGTTCAGCAGTGGGCATGTGAACGGCTATATTGATGACCATGATGATTTACACAACAACCAGCACTCTTTCAATCGATGATTGGTGGAAATATAACAAACCTAAAACAGGCCGGCAATGGGGAGCCGCATAGACAGAACAAGTTAGTGGGTACTGCGCTCACTAACTCATTCATTTTTTCTTACTGCCTGTCAAAAACTAACTGCTGAACATAAGCTTCTTCCATAGATTGCCTCTTAGTGAGGTTAACATTTGAATTTCTCCATATTTAAATTTTTTATAAGGGAATCCTTGAAACGTATTGTTTCGCTATATTTTAACTTCATTTGATTAAATAAATTGTAATAAAATTTATAAGAAGTTTATGTATGTATGTAGTTTTATTACACTGTGCATGTAATAAAACTACAAACAAAGAAAATAAATTTACAGATTATTTTATAAGACAAGTCTTTAAACTGCATCGATTTCTTTTCGTTTCTCCGCCATATTTCTTAGCCACAAGTCAAAGTGATTAATGCATGGGCAGCTTATAATGATAAGATTAATTACTTTCTTTGTGTCCCCAGTTCCTATCTATTAAGCGACAATTACCGTTTAATGTCTTAATAATTTCCAAAAACTATTAAGATTTGGAATATGAATCGGCTATTAAAAAAAAAAAATAATGAATATTTTTTCAAAGTTATGAGTATAATAGAAAAATTTTACCTTTCCATTTAGGAATGGAAGACAAAATCATTAAAATCATGGCTAGCCTGACAATAACCTATTCGATCAGTCCAATTTTTCAGTACATTTTCGATTGTTTGGGCCTCTATTTCGTTAATGGCAACTTAAATTTCATATTTCAAGTCGATAATCGTCTCTGGATGGTTAGCGTAACACTTGTCCTTAACAGCTTCCCACAAAAAAAGTCCAACGGAATCAAATCGCAGCTTCGAGGTGGCCAATTGACATCAGCATTTCGGCTGATTATGCGATTTTCGAAAACAGTGCTCAAAAGATCGATTGTTACGTTATTGGCACGTTAAGCCGTCCTGTTGAAACCAAATATCGTCTATGACATCCTCTTCAATTTTGAGAAACAAAACATCCCTTAGTATGGCGCGGTAGCGATCGTCTTTCACTGTAACGGCGTTTCCTTGCTCATTTTCGAAGAAAAATGGCCCAATAATGCCGCCAGACCAAAATTAGCACCAGACAATCACTCGTTGTGGTTGCATTGATTTCTCCACGATGACGTGTGGATTTTCTGAGCCCCAAATTTGCTTATTGACGTATCCTACGAGGTGGAAATGAGCTTTATCTGTAAATATGATTTTTCTGTAAAAATCCTCATCTTCGATCAAACGGTCTTCGGCCCATTGAGCAAACCGAAAACGCATCGAATGGTCATGCGGCTTCAGATTTTGCATTAATTGAAATTTGTACGCATTCATACCGAGATCTTTATGCAAAATTATTCTCAAGTGCGTGAAATGTTGAATTCTTAAGAACGATGACGAGTTGATGTTGATAGTTGTTTACGCACACTTTGAGCAACAAATTTTTTACGTGGTAGAGCCACGCTGCAACTATATTTTGGTTGTAGCACGAATGAGTCGGTTCGACCGGGGTAAGACCACGCTCTCACAAACAACCAGCGTAAAATAGCAGCTTAATGTTGTTATTTCGTATGGTGAGTGTGAAGGACCGGAGACACTTTTTACTGAAAACAAGGCATTCCGTCTTAGTTCTCAGGGCTGACAACGCATCTGCATTTTGATTCATAATCGAGGATAGATAAAGATGTCTATAGGTCTAAGCATCCACTTACCGTCAGGTGAGCTACGTGCTCGTTTGTAACCTTAATTTTAAATTAATATTTAAAAAAAAATATTTATAACAACAAAACTGAAAGTTAAAATCATCATACTACATTATATATATACTCACGGGGTAAAGTACCAAAAGCGCTGATTACGTTTTCTCGCTAATTGCCCATTAAATACTTAACCATAAGGCGAGAAAAATACCAGCCATATGTATAAGCATCGCTCCAAGATGTATGAAATTGACTTTAAAAACGTGTAAAATAATCTATTTGCAACGAAATTTCTAGTAGATGTTTATTTACTAAAACTAGTTATGAAATGATCTGATTTATAAAATTAAAGTATATGATCTTTGTATTTTAATTAAAGTTTTGTAGCAATAGAAAATTCTAAATGAAGTTTGATTCGTATGCGGAAAGTTTTTTGCAAAATTCTGTCTTCGTAAAACTTTCTTTGAACACTGTATTTAGTGTCTGCATGGAAAGTATCTCTGTAATTTGGCAAGTTTCTGAAAAGTTTGAAAAGTTGGTACAATAAAGGACTTCACATTTGCATTTATGTTAATTTTCATTATGGTCGTCTTGCAGGATATACGATTATAACAGAATGACGGAGTTGTGTTGTAACAAGCAGATTTCAAATTTGGCCTAGGGATAAACGTACGAAATGGTTCATCGTAGCTAATTTTAAAGTATAAAAAAGTTGCACAAAAAAAAAGGAATTAATACTAAAATCATTTCTACCAGCCTACCTTTAGGATAGGTGCAAGAAAACACATGTCAAATATTCTATTTTTGAGCGAATCTCAGCAACTCAATGCTCACGGTTTAATTTAAATTTGCCAAGATGTTAAATATGTCTTAAATAAAAACGGTGCACCTTTAATTTATTAATTATTGGTTCACTAAGAAACGGCAATCGCGTGGATCAATATTTTTGAAACATAGCCTCCCCTCAATAGATGCTGTTCCTTGAAATCCTATTATCAGTGCCAGATCTCTGAACAATAAAACGATTAGTTCATCCAGCAGTGGATAGTATTGACAGCGGATATAAAGATATTACTTAACCCATTGAAATCAATTTGACCATAAAGATTTGCTTTAACTGCCAAGCCTGCCAAGTGTGGCCCTTGTTAAATAATTTATAAATATATATTTAAAAATAACTTTTTTTAATTAGTATTTGTTATAGAAGGTGAATGAGAAAATTATAAAATTATTTGTTGTACATTAATTCTTTAAAATTAGTGATTGTAGGAATAAATTTAACAACGTTAACTTGCTTGTTTCCGTTGGAAATTTACATCAGCAGCCAATTTATAAACCTGAAAAATTATAATTCGAACCTTCCATTTCTCCTTCTCTTGCTTTTCGGTAGTACCTACTGATATTTTTATAATTTCAGTAACTTTAAAAATATATGAAAAATTTAATTTAAAAAACATAAATTACCCAAGAATTATTATAAAACAAAGTAAAAATAGTACACAATTGACATGAATAATCTCTATTCATGCATAATAGTGATCATCACAATACACTTACTACATGATATAGTTAGATGCAATAGAGCTAAGCGCTCACAATATACGAGTATTTCACAGAACGCGAGCAATCCGTGTTCGATCCCCACCGGCACCAATAAAATGTTTTCTTTTTAAACAAAGTATTTAATTACCACGTTCTTTGTGGTGAAAGAAAACATCCTGAGGAAACCTCAATGTCTGAGATACACGTATTGAGGCGGCACGGCGGACATTTCTTGACCTAAAACCCTCTCAGAAATCGGAGTAGCCTTTGCCTAGGACGTATATAGTCTGTAACTTTACTTTACGTTAAGTTTTTTTTCAAACACCCCACACTAGGATTTTTCCTGTATTGTAGATAATTTACATACATAAACAAAACATTAACAACATAAGGATAAACATTTTACAAGTTAGGAGAACATAAGAAATTTTATGTAATTTAGTATAATATTTTATTCTCTACAAACGTAATAATTTTTGTAGACAATAGAAAACGTTGATTCCACGTAGTTATTGGACGCTACGTAAGCTCGATTGGTGACCCTTCTAATATTGATCGTTTGTGAGAAATGTGGATATCATAATGTGTGGTCGCTTTCATTACTTACTCATTCAATCTATGAAAAAGACTACATTTTACTTTGTTAAAACAGTGTTGAAAATATTATTGACTGACTGTCGTAAATCATAAAATCGTCATCTTCTCCATGATTCTCAGCCAATATATTGTATACTTATGGACTTGGATATCTTCTAAGGAAAATATCATCATCGTATTATCTATATCTATACATAATAAATCTGTAGAAAAAGTCGTGTCTGTAATTCTCAACATATTTTAAGAAAATAGATCACCTTACAGATGAGAGCAGTAATACAAGATTAAAATATCAGTTATATAGCCTTCAGTAAACTAATTGAAACTACCTGATTTATTATCAAACAGCGCATATTCATCAAATGAAAAAGTAGTATATTTTGCCTTCTGTTAAATAGTTATAAAGTAAATCATATAAATAACTTACAAAATTTAAATAATTAGATTTTTAAATTTATTTAAAATTTAACGTTTCGTTTTTTACTATTTTGTTATTTTATTTATATGTAATAATTTCAATAGATAAAAAACGTATATCAAAATATGAAAATTGATAAGGTTTTCTTAGAGTATTTATAATAGCTTGCTTATTCAACACTTTGAGATTTTTATATTGTTCGTCTATCGCTGATATTACTAGATAGTATAGTTTGCTATTTTATTTCATCCAACAATAGCGCCATCTACTTACTTCTAAATAAACTAAAATGGTTAGTCATGATAAAAAATAATAGAATGCTACTGAATATACGATAAATAATTGAAAATCTGTCGTAGCATCGTTGATGTAGTTAGTTTAGGTAGGTAGATGTGGTTAACAATCAAAGCTTAGTTTCAGTTTTTATGAATTGTATAAACAAATACGAGGGCCGTAGTTCGCGATGATTTCATCATGGCACGGGAGCAAAACGTGTACGATTCCTCGAGGATGAATCTGTTGATTGATGCATGTGTAAGCTGCTACTTTTTACTTTTCATGGGGCAATATATTATGCAGTTTATATTTATTCATGAGTTTAGTGCTTCCCACGTTCACTGTGAATAAAATTTATAAGGAATAAAACAAATTTTAAGGATTTTTTGTTTAATTTTAACTTTTTAATTTCGATGTTGTGTTTGACTGATGTGTTTGACCACCTGATGTCACAGTAAGAATAATAGAATGGAATAGAATAGATGTAGTATTAAAGTTGGTAAAAATTATTGCAGTAGTATGCTTGGGTTTGAATTTAATTTTATTAATTATGGGGTCCTTATAGCAAATGGTAGCACTCAACCATCATCTCTATTTAAATTAGGATGTTTTTGAATTTCAATTGCCTTGAGAATCATCATTGGTAGGAATCGGTGTTCTAATGCAAAGATTTGTTGTCTATCAGATCCGATATAATGGTTGGGACGATACTAAAGATATCACTGACATATGACATGACATACTTTAGACTTCCCGGAGCGCTTCACATTAACGATATGTTCCTTACGCGGGTTTTTATGGAACTTTCATCCAAAGATGCGTAAAACCCTCGTAAAAAAGTTAAAATTAAACGTGATAAAATCTGTGACATTAGTTTTATTCCATGTAATATGTACATTATTATTGAACTGCATTTATGAAATGAAGTCTACTGAAATTAAAAAATATCTACATATTTTATGTTAAGAATCTATATTAAATAGGACCAATGATATGAATTAAATATTTCAAATAAACATTATACCAATTGATAGAAGACCATGAAATTCATCATTATTGAAACTAAATTGACTTAATTATGAATGAATGTAGTAAAATATTAATAATAATAATACATTTTGATTCCAAGACAATTTACCTTTCTTATGGATACATCGGAAGACACGCCCGATATAAAAAATAGTAGGTGTTCCTAGACATATACATATATACGTGTTCCTGTAGCTATTATATCTGTACAAATACAAATCATCTACGTCTAATAGTCTTTTAGAATTCAAAAAAATCTTTGACAGACATAGAGACACAGACACCGAGGTAACTCTAAAGGTAATCGAATTTTGCTAAATTTGGCACGGAATAGCATTTAATGATGTTTCTAAACAAGTTCATGCGAGCGAAGCCGCGGGTAAAATGCTAGTATTTAATATTTTAGTATAAGTCCACTGAACACTGGCATCCCTTATGACTGCCGCAAGCATAGTCCTGAGCTACCTGCATAACGACTTTCTGCATGTCTTAACTGGTCTTCACTTTAGTAAAGGCCATACTGGGTCATTTACACTTTGCATACCGCAAGACCATTAATAAAATTTAAAAAATCATTGCCACTCTACTCTGACAATCGTCGATCGATGTTAAAATTAAACGTAGTACACAACACAATGGGCAGGGAAGCAGAATCTGCGAAATATGCGCCATCTGTATGTTTTTGCATGAATCGCGCATAAGATGGTATCCTCGAATCTCTTGGACCTCTTGGACGTCACGGTGGAGATCTGGAAGCGGAGGTCGGTTTTCAAGTACTGAGCAATCACACGCATCAAACGTTGGAACGGCAATTTGCGGATGAGGAGCTCGGTTGTCTTATGGTAGCGACGAATCTCACGGAGAACGACAGTTTCTGCCCAAACATCCACAATACCAGAGAAATACTAGGCACGTTGCTGGCCTTTAAAAGGAGTAGATTCTTTCTTGAAGATCCCAATGTCATTTCAGTCCAGATCAGAAATTTTTGATATAATACTAGTATTGATTACCTGTGACCACGTGTTCTGCAAAGATTAAACATTGCAATTGAAATTCGCAGTATGATAGAAAACGTAAACATTATAATAACAACAGTTTTAATAAATAATTTTTTTGTAATAAATTTTTGGATTGTCCCCTACTATAATGTTAATTTTTATAGACTAAGGGTAGGCGAACACACAGTACTTCTGATGCGTAGAGCGTAATCCTACTAATCGAGCTGATCCTTTCTCTGCTGCCATCATATCATACCTGAAGGTGGCTCACCACTTAAAACAATATAAACCGTTTTAGTATCAATAGTTACTATCCGTTTAATATTATTTTGTAGCCCTATATGACTACGAGCAGCAAAATAAAGTTCTAGTAAATACTTTTAATTTAAACATAAATATTTTATCTAATTTTGCAATATCTCATAGTTTTTAAACAGAATTTGAACCTCACCGACCTGATAAAATTTTTAATACTAATTTTAAATTGAACACGTGAGAATAATGATTTTTATATTTACGTCGCCGTATTAGAAACAACGGAAATTAAAAAGTTTTAATTAAACGAAGTAAAATTTGTTTTATTCGAAATATGTAAAATATTTGAAACAAAATGCGACTAAAATACTAATTTACGGAGCGCATTAGAAACTCATTTCCATTGTGACTGGTAAAGGCTTATTGAGATGAAAAATAAATTCCTATTAAAGAGGTACCTGAAGGCTATCCAAACACACCAAACAAAAATGAGCGTGTTTGAAGTAAAACTTATTAATATTACTATTATTAATAATTATTTATAAGGTTGCGTGTTCACATCTCGTCGGGGTTACCAATGTTGATCCTTGGTGGCTAGTGTATCTTAGGGGCTTGTATAGGAGGAAAATGAAAACTGTTCACATCAGTTTGTAGCCGATTTATTTTATCGTATCAGAGACGCGTGTTCACATTTTACACCCAAAAGAAACTGAACTACTCACTTACAGATCGCCGTCCGCCGGTGGCGGTCGTTATCATATTTCAAGAGAATTATATACACATTGACACGGGCGACGCATGTGTGCAGTCAGCATCCACATTATTTATTTCTTATTTCTGATTTAATAAATATTTTTAAATTATTAATAAAATATTTGACCATAAATTATTATTATTATTAGTAGTATTGAACTATATTAAAATGGAATTAGTGCTGTGTAGTGGTGACGTGAGAGAAATGCACTATTCCATATCATCCGGTGGGTTGGTGTCAAGAAGCGACAAAGGGAAAATGAAAACCAATGTAGGCAGGAGTATCTTCTTGGTAACAATCAATAATTATAAAACACTGCGGTTGCCAACTTACCTGCCACACGTGTCAACTATGGCAAATATGCTTGCTATTCTATGGGAAGGCCTATGTTCTGATGTGGTCTTATAGGCTGTAATGTAAAATTAATGAAAGAAGGAAAAGAATAAGAAATGTATAATTTTGAAAATTGTATAATAATGTGTATAGGTAATATATGAAGTAATAGAATATTCTAAATCTGTTTATTATTTTATTGAATGTTACTTCCGTCCTAGAAAAGACCTGTGTTGGAAATCACGCCTAATGCAGTTTTGCTTCAAATATATAGCCTCTTCGATATAAAATCATTTTGCTTAAATACAAGAAACGAATAAAAAATTAAAACATTTTTCAATGATACTATTTTATTTCTTGGAAATAATAGAAGGAATACAAATGACAACGTTCATTGATGGAATGATACGAGACGTTGCTAATTGATTAGTTACATTAGTAGCTTATTGAAGATGTGGGAGATATTAATTCGATGATGTAAGGACTTTATTATTAGTAATTAACAGAGTTATTACTTGCGATTTCATTACATTTAATCTATTTGTCTCTCAATAAATCAATTCTTTAAGTTTAGAAGAAAATATCTTCTACATTTATAGAAGATTCTTACATCATTCACCGTGATTAAACCTAAACAATATTGTAGAGAATTGCCGTTATTACCAATGTTGTCAAAAATTAGGGTCACTTTGCTGTCAGTATTTTACATTTTTTTATATATAAATGAAGTCTAGTCCAAAGTCACTTGCAGCTAACATTAAAAGAAAAAGATCCAGATGCGTTGTCACCTCTGCGGACTAAGATGTGTTGCTCATTATAATGGCCCTTTGACCTTCAGACCGGGGCAAAACATTGCAAGCACTGC